>SNQJ01S0013122.1:209016-234018 GCA_010110895.2 Picea sitchensis
CATTTATTATATCTAATTACCCATTTATTATATCTAACTACCATAGTGGGTATTATTTAATAATATAGTGGACCTAGTCCACCTTACATTGAATGACCTCCACTATTATCACTATGGGCCCTCTAGGCCCCCCCACTACCTCTCTAGCTACCTTATAGAATTACTTCTTGTTCTGGAATGATTTTCAGACTGGGGTTCAGCCAGAAGGTAAAAAGAGTCCTCATTCCAAGAATTCTTATACTCCCAGAAGTGGAAAGAGGAGGAGGGGAGCTATCTCTCTAGCTCCAGTTAATCAACCCTCTCCTCCCTCTAAGATTGACAAAACTAAGAAGAAATTAAATTTCAACAATCAAAAAGAAAAGGCCAAAGAATCCCTAGTGAACAAAAACATTCTTAATCTTCCTTACACAGACTAGGAGGATGAAGAGCACCAGATTGAAACAAGGCACGAGGATTCAGTTACCACGGGGCATGAAAATTCTGTTTTTGTAGATATATACACAACAAGTTATGAGGACCTTCCATCACCTAGACCTCAAGAAGAACAAGAACCACAAATTGTATATGCCTCATCTAGAAAATGAGTGAAGCAAAGTAAATCAAAAGAAATCAATAATATTAAGAAGAAGTTAGCCGAGCAAGAAGTGCTAGAAAGGGTAATAAAAACCAGGCATGAAACCCTGTCAAATAAATTTGCAGAAAGCAACTCATCCTTGGGAAGATTAGCCCATGAAAGAATAAAGGAGAAGAAAAAGAAGGACAAGATTGTAAAAGACTACAACAACTTATGGAGAGTAGCTCAGGGCTTGAAGAAAAAGGTCAGATCTTTGAGGAAACAAGCTATGTCTTCAAAACACCAAGCTCAGACACATGCTTCTCATGAGACCCTAGCAGAGGTGGAAGTTCAATGCAATGAACCAGAGGCAGCCAATAACCCTACAATCTTTGAGAAATATGCAGAAGCATAAAAAGATCAGTCCTAAGGCGTTTTTGAGCCAAGAAAAAGGGTATTTTTGAAATTTGGATAATCTTAGGTTTCAGTGGCTTAGGTGAACAAATCGATTGTTCATTAGCCACTGAAAGAAGAGATTTCAGTAGATAATTGGTCCAAATTCTATCTACTCTAGCTACCGAAAGCACTAATAAGGAAGAAAGTTAATGTTTTTGCACAGGTCCAAGTTTTCCTTGTCCAAAATACTCAGAAATGGTTCCAATCGATGGAAGATAATTAATGACATCCTTATCAAGAGTTTGTTTTGGTTTTGGAGGTGCTCTACAAGACAGAAAGGTAAAAAATGGTTAGCTATTTTCAAGGATATGAAGTTGTTTGACTATCAACAGGTGTCATGTTCGACTCCTCCCATATCACATGATATCCATTAGCCTTGGAAGGCTCACTACACTTGCCAAATAATATGAACAACATAAAGATCATTTGAAAATTTGAATTGACCTAGTTTATAGGATCTTTTCCTACTTTCTTGGGCAAGTTATTGATTTTCTATTTTATGCAAAATTCGATCCAATAATCTAGGATCTTGAAACTGTTTGTAAAGGGATATAAAGCCCAAAACATTTGATGAACAAAGGGTTTGATTTTGAGTTCTATAATCCACTATTATTGTAAAAAAGACACTTTCTTTAATATATTAAGCCTGCAAGCTTCTTTCATTGTTATTGTCAGACTCTCTTTTATATTTGTCTATGCCTATGAGTTGAAATCATTCCTTTGTCTATGTTTAATGGTCCCATGGTAACTGTCATATTACCTTTGATTGTTAAGAAAGAATCATAATCATCCATTGCTAGTTTGTTGACCCATCATATATGTTGCCTATGTATGTTCTGGTTAATTGATTTTTTTCATTATCCATTTGATTTATAAACCTATCTGATAATAGCTCTTGAAGGCCTTGTATTGCATGAATATAACTAGATTGTCTTGAAGATACAATCCAGTGATTTAAGATATTCATCTTGATCCAAACCCACACCCATTATTGAGAAAATAGTTACAAAAAGGTTAAGTTACCAGGCATCTCTGAGATACATCCTAGGAGAGTTTCCTGGAGTGATAACACCTTCTAAGTTACTTAGGTTTTTCTCTTCAAGATCAGCTCATATCCTCTGTAACCATCAATCACATTTTCATCTGTCTTTCACTGTCCAATATGAGCCAGAACCAATCAAAACACTTCCAATCTCTCCAATAACTTACTCATGCTTCTCAGCCATACAATATGAATGCTTATCTATCCTGTAAAAGAAACTAGTATACTATAGAAAACATATTAGCACTGAATCATAGTAGTGATTCTCACTCCATCAACCAACACGAACCACATCATAACAACCATACCAAGAATGCCTGAAGAATTCACCACATAACAAACAAGAGTATCCATCAAGACAACAATATAACCATAAAAGAGTCTATATGGAAGATCTGAGCCCATAGACTGTATATCTAGAAACTTCTTCAGTATTCAAGAGCCTGGCATCATCTCACACACCAATATCCATCACTTCATCCATTGTACGTGCCCTGTCTTCATACAGCCTGCTTATGTACGCACCCTGTCTCATTGTATCCCATGTACACCTAAAAAACTAGGGTTTCTGAACCTCCAAGAATTTTTCCATTATGATATAAGATATTGTTGAAACTTTGATGCTTCCATGAGATCCTCCTCACACTCTCTCTCTCTCAGAATAGATATTCAATTCATGCTCAAGAGATACACACAAGATCTACACAAAGATCCTCCAAAAATGTACATTACACAAGAGACCCTTGCCTCTTATTTATACTCTTCATCTTCTAGGTCACTTAACCCACTTTTAGGTAACTTAACCAATTTTCCTCATTTTACGGTTAACCATTGTCCATAATTTGAAATTTCTCCATTACTTTATCATTTAAATATTCCTCCTTGACTTTGTCACCTCACTTTATCATTTAAATAATCTTCTTTGATTTGTCACTTTACTTTATCATTTAAATAATGATTTCTTCTTTTCATGCTCTTTGACTTCTTTGACCTTTTGGGGCTTCAAGCCAACATAGGGTCCTCCAACTTCGTAAGGCCATAACTCTCAAACCATGAGGATTTATGTGACATTCCACATACCACCAGAAATGTCATGACAAGCACTATCCATCTAGGATAGTTTCACTAACAAAATCATTGATATTAATCTCATTATTCCACATATAATCATGGGTTCTCCAACCATACTTCAAGGATAATTCAACCGTAAAGAGTCTTCCTATGATGGCTTTCACCATAAGGGGACCACTTTGGATTTCATCAATTTGTGCACTTTATGAACCATGATCAATCTAACTATGCATCATATATCAAGGAAATCACATTGATCCATCTTCATCTTTGCATCATGTATCAATGACAACTCATTGATCCATCTTCATATATGCATGACATCATATGAATCATATACTTGACATCTATTCATTCTCATCAAGGACAATACATATTACATTTGACAACAATCATCAATCAATCAATAAAACCATTGGCATCAATGAAAACATGATCCAACAACTTTTGTATGCAAGGAGTGCATAAGCGTCCACAAGGTATGCGTCGACAGAGTCTATTTTGACTAAGAAGTTCAGGAGGGATAGTTTGAGAGTGTGTGTAAGAAGAAACACGTTCAGAGCCATATTATTCAGAAGGAACAATTGAGTGTGAAAAGACTAATCCGAGGAGTGGACAGTCTCCCTTCAAGATTCAAGCTCAGGAGGAGCTTAAGTTTATTTTGAAGAGTGTGAAGAATTGTTGCAAGGGGTGCAAAGTCACTCATAGAGAAGCTAATTTGTGGAGGAAAACCTGTTGCAAGGCATGCATAGGGTAAATTTTGACCAAGTGTGGAAGAAATGCTTTGAGGATTTAAAGTGCTTGAGGAATAACAAGATCAAGAGGGGGAGCGAGGGAGAATTATTCTGAAAGGAGGAGCCCTTGAACATTCCCCAAATCAACAAGTAATATCCATCTAGGAGGGAGAGAGATCATTCCTAACCATCATATATAGGAAAATTGCACGGAGGATAGCTTTGAAGCCTTTCAAAATTTCATGGTCCGGAGGCATAGAAGTGTTGTACGAGTAGCGGTCGTCGAAGCCATAAAGTTGAAAAGTGATCCTAGTCATTGCTTGTATGGAGGATACGTGGCGATGGATTGGATAATTTGGGAGGTAGAGATTTAGATATTGTATGGAGTGAGTGGAATCTTCACGAATTCATGAAGGCCAAAGCATAGCTGGACCGTCGGATCCAAGCGAACACACACCACAGATTCGCATATTTCAGTAGAAGGTGATTCAGAAGGAGATGAGGGAGAAGGTCGTAAAACCGCCGAAGTCGAAGTTATGAAAAGAGTTGACCCACGGTCACAGCCCATGGCCACACTAGAGAAAGAGTATATCCTAATATCTAGTACTCACAATATGGTGTTTCCAAAAGAGACAAAAATAAGGGTTGTAGGTAATTTGATCCTGTCGACAACATCAAAGGGACCCATGTGTCATTTGTTTTGTGTCTATTGAAGGCCCGAAGAGTCAATTCATCTCAAGGTGTTTAAATATCCTTGACTAGGAGGTCACAGAATCCCCAGGAGGGAAGGGGGTTGCATCATCAGTACAACTAAAAATGTGAAAGGAGTACAACTAGGTTGGATGTGTACCATCTCTAGAATCTCCTTTATAGCCTTCTCTATTTCATCCTTGAATCTCTTGGGATTCCTCTACAGAGTGGAGATGATAGTTTTGGACCCTTCTTCTATCTCAATGACATGTTTAAATTCTCTATCCGGTAGTATCCTTCTTAGAAATGGTTCAAGCACTCTCTCATGCTTTCCCAAAAATTCCTGGATATTCGCAGGGTAATGTCAGGATTCCCGTGATGGCTTCTCCATAGTGGTCAAGAACTATGTTGCGCAGACCACATCCTAGTGTATAAAAAGGTCCTCCATGCACTGGTTAGAAATGATCCTAGTGTCACCTATTGACATACCTCTCAGGAAAACTCTCTTCCCATCCTTGTCCCATAACTCCATTCACATGTCCTTATAATTCATGTGAATATCCCCCAAAAAGTACAAATATTGACTTCCTGACACCACATGAGTATCTTCTAAATCCATAATGTAAAAGTCATCATTCAATGTGTATTTTCTCAAGGATACTTACAGTCCTCAGATACTCTAAGTGCATGTCATGTTGTACCCATCCGCTACTACCACATTGAATCCCTCAAAATCCTCTACGGGGATCTTCCTTCGGTCAAAAAGTGAAAGAACAATGAAATTGTGGGTAGCTCCACCATCCAATAATGTTATAACTCTCTTCCCTTGCACAATGGCTCTAATACTAAAGGTATAATATTTATGGACTCCCAAAATTGTGGCAATGCTTACCCCCTTAGGGATACCTTGTAATGGCTCCTACTCTATAGTCCAAGAGGGATCACTACTATCATGTCCAATACCTTCATCATCATCGTCATCCTCCTCATTGGAAACTACCTCAATGTAATGGAATTTACCCTTCCCATACATCTATGACCTGGTTCCCATGGATATTTGTAGTTGAAATAGAGCTTCTTCCTCCTTAGTTCTCTCCGAGTCTCTTCATTCATTATATCCTTCCCCGATCTGAAAATTAAAAGGGTTTGTGTACACAAATTTTCATGTGAAATATATATGTGTCTTAGGCAATTGGATCAAGTTGCAAGCACATAATTATTTTTTACTTAATATGAACAATATAAATAGACATAAACATCCATCAAAATAAGCACATAACAAAACAAAATGATAAAGGAGTTCACCCCTCTCTTGGGCTACATATCTTGGTCTAGCTACCAATGGATCATTTTCATTATATGCTAAAAGTGTTAAAATCAGTTCTTTACAATGTCGAGAATGAAAAATACATGGCTCCAATGGCTCAAGAATGTCCAAAAACCCCTAGATGGGCTCTTCATGCACCTAGTTTGGCCAAAAATTGAGAAAAATACACTTCCTACAAGTTTTCCCAATAACTTGTTGTCTCTGCTCACCAAAATGCACCTATGTGTCATTGAACCTATATCTTTGCTTTTTCCCATGCCTAATCCCAACACGTGCACTGTTCCAAAATTCAGGCAAAATTGTCACACCATTAGGGCATTAGTACCTTTCTCGGTGGAGGTTGTGGTCACGTGGCCTCATGTGGGTAAGCTCTGACCTATTTTCCTGTGCCCGTCGGCTTGACCGTTGGAAATCCCTTGCTATTGGTCATATGGTATAATGTGACAAGGGCTATTTCCATAGGCTGAGGCTAAGCCCCAACCCTTCCTCCCCGCCAAATGAAAACATTTCAAGTTTAAATATAAGGTTTAAGCATAGAGGTTAAGAAACAAGCGTGGGCGGGTTGGTAGCCCGACCTTTGCAAATCCTTTTCCTTTTTCGGAGGTCTCAGGTTCGAATCTGGTGGAATCGAAACAAAATTTTATGAAACAAAGGGGGTGCCACGTGGAATCCCCTAGTTGGGCCACATGACACTCTTTCATTCACCCATTAAATGGACACGCGTCGACCACTGGTTGGTCAACGTCTTACCCTTACACAGTCAGCATTCCATGTTAGCTGAAAATTCACCTTGACATTTCATTTTTATAGTCATATGGACTTTACAGTCAGCTGCCACGTGGCTTGTATAGACTGTACGAACTGTGTACAATCAACATTTTTCATGTTTGGGAAAATGGAAAAAATGTGATATCTCTCTCATACAAACTTCATTTGAGCCCATTCAAGTTGCATTGGGATCATGAGGACGTGATATACACATTGAATCCATTTTTGAGCAATTTAGAGCACTTTGTGTTTTTAGCATTTTTTGATCCCCTGGATCACTCCTCCCCATTGGGAAGCTTTTGGACCTCCAAAAGACTACTTTTAATCAATATGAACATGATGGTACAATTCCATCACCTTTCCAACCTTAATTCATTTATCTTTTCTTGAATTTGTGCCTTTAAGACCAACACAAACGTGCTCTGCATTCCCTCGTTTTGAATTTCTTATCTTTCGAATGTGTATCTCCATAGTCAGTTATTCACCGCGGTGAAGATATGGACAATGCAATGAATTACTATTGAGTGACCACTCACTATAGGTAATGAATTTATTTCAGTTGCGAGCATACTTAGTGAAGGATTTCAAAAATCCGAAATCAGAACAGTAGAGCATTGCAGAATGAAACAATATTAATAAAAAATTCGGAGAAACCATCTGGGGGTATGACTAGTGGTTCTGAGATATGATGAGTTGGTTGAGCTACACTATCCAGGACGTGTATCAGAAGGAATTATTTATTGGTGGGTTTTTACCTCATCTGCAGACGTCATTACTGGAATAGTGGTTAAACACATAGAGAGAAGCTTTAGAATTTGTGATGCAACTAGAGTCTATTAGTGGATTAGTGGAAGCTTCCATTATAGGATTGGCTCTAGGTTTGGCATAGCTCCAATACCAATTTACGGCTCTGTCTGAATAGATTCAAGAGTTGGCGAAGGGAAAACAGAACGTGAGAGAGGCAGTGTGGTGCATGTTGTGCAAAACAATGGGTGACCTACGGAATGACCGCCCCATGACCAAGAGATATGCCATGGAAGTGGCTAATCTCTTTTTAGGAAACATACCGGGGAAGGTAGATGTTGGACTTTGTGAAATATGTAGGAAACCTATAAATTATCCCCATCATTACCCATTTTTATCAAAGTATAGTAGCACTACAACAATAATCAATTGTTACTTTTGTTGGAAGGATTGTATCCTCATGCAATTCTGAAATATATTCTAGTGATAAGTCATCTATGGAAGGAATCTGAACATGCTCTCCTTGATCATCAATCAAAGGAGGCTCATACAATCTCAAATGCTCAACATTAACAACTACATACATTTTCATATAAGGAGGCAAATAAAAATGGAAGGCATTGTTACCAATATTTTCAACAATCTTGAAAGGTCCATATCTAATTGGTTTCAATTTTTTACTTTCTTCTTTAAGGCTCTATTTGCTAATGTAAATCCAAAAATCATCTCTAACTTGGAAATTGTTATCAACACAATGTTTGTCATGTCTTGCCTTCTACTTGGCTTGGATATTTTACAACTGTTCTTGTACCATTTGATGCACCAAATGAATTTGTTCAATGAACTTGTTTTATTTATCAATGTCATAATGATCATCAATATAAATATCCTTCCCAAAGATAAAATCTAAATGATATTTTGGAAAATAACCAAAACATGCCTCAAATGGAGAAGTTTGAGTCAAAGAATTATTAGCTCAGTTATAAGCATGTTGAATGTAGTGTAGGTCACTACTCATCCCAAATATTAATATGTTTGTTGCAATAAGCACATAGAAGATGTACCACTGTTCTATTCACCACTTATGTTTGACCATCAGTTTGTTGATGAAATGGTTTTCTCTTTTTCAACTTGGTTTCCATGAGTGCCCATAAGCTTGACCAAAAGTTTCCAATAAATCAAGAATCTTGATAAGAAATAATATATTTGGGCAACCCAAAATGCACCCATACATGTCGAAAGAACATTTATGTTGTTTTTTCAGTTCTAAGATGCTTCTTACAAGGCATCAAAATACATATTTTGCGGGAATTGCCAACCACAACATAAAGATAATCATTATTCTTTTTAGACATAGGTAAACCTCCTACAAAGTCCATGGAAATGCTTTCCCAAGGACGATAAGGAACCATAAGTGGAGTATACAATCCTAACTTTTTGTTGCTAGGATTTCTTGTAGCACATAAAGAACATCCTCGTACATATCTTGAAACACTTTCATTCATTTTAGGCCAATAACAACACCTTTTCAAATTATCCACCATATTGCCTACACCAAAGTGGCCAACAATAAGAGAAGAATGTGCTTCCCTTATGATGTTGACTCTTTCACCCTGTGGAATACATAGCTTGCCAAGATGATACAAAATCTTATCATGCACATGGTAATACAATTCCTCAACTTGGTTAGAATGACACAAAGTTGCATAAACCTCTTTAAAATCAACATCTAAATCATATTGTTCAACATAGCTCTCATTTGTGGTAGAATTGTGCTTAAGAATAACTGAAGCACTAACAATAGGAATAAAAAACATATCAACAACTTTCTTATAAATCCCTTTCTTATACCTGATAACCAAGTGGAAGTGTTGTAGGAAACCCATCCATCTGAAGTTCCTTTCTTGGTGTAGCTTTGTTTGTGATTGTAAGTATTGCAATGGTTGATGATCTGTGTGAATAATAGTTTATTTTCCTAACAAATAATGTTTCCATTTTTTCACACTTTGTACCAATGCATACAACTCATCATATGTAGGATAATTAATAAAAACACCATTAAAAGTTTCAGAATGAAAACAATCGGGCTTACCATGTTGCAACAAGACTGCTCCCATGGGATAATTACTTCCATATGTTTGTATCTAAAATGGTTTTCTCAAATCAGGAAGTGTAAGAACTGTAGCTGAACTAATTTTCTCCTTCATTGCATTAAAATATTTTTGTTTCTTGCCTCCCCATTGGAAAACTTGCTTCATGCTTGTCACTGCATGTAATGGAGCTGCAATTGAAGAATAGTTAGCAATAAACTTTCTCCAATATTGGGTTGCTCCTAAAAATCCCCTTACCTTTTTTACATTGTTGGTCTTGGGCCAATCCAAAATGACTTTGACCTTAGAAGGATCCGTTTTCAATTCTCCTCCTCAAACAATATGTCCCAAGTAAAGAAGTGAGGTATTTCCAAACTCACATTTAGACATCTTTAAAAACAAATTTTCTTTCTTCAAGAACTCTAAAACTTGCTTCACATGCATAACATGTTCTTCACCACATTTTCTAAATATCAATATGTCATCCAAGTAGAGAATCACACAATCATCAAGAAAAGGCATTAAAACATCATTCATAACTCTCATGAATATTGCAGGAGCATTACAAATCCGAAATGGAATAACCATGCATTCAAACAAACCTTTCTTAGTTTTGAAAGATATATTCCATGTGTCTCCTTCAACAATCCTAATCTGATGATAACCACTTCTCAAGTCCAACTTAGTAAAATACTTAGCATCTTTCAATTGATCAAGAAAATCATCAATTCTAGGAAGAGGATAATAATTGTTTACCATAATCGTGTTCAAGGATCTTAAATCTATACACATGCACCATGTACCATCTTTATTTGGTACTAAGACAATTGGTGACCCGCATGGCGATGTGTTTGGCATGATAACCCCTTTGTCAAGAAACTCTTGAATTTGTTTTTTAATTTCAACATTCTCCATGACTGACATCCTATACATACCAATGTTTGTGTTATCACTCCAAGAGTCACTCAAGGTTGTAGGTCGAGTTATCTTGGTAACTTAATCAAATTCTCAATGAAATGTATGAAAATGGATCAAACAATGAATAACTCATTCAATAACTCCCTCACGCAAAACACACTTGAATACATATAGAACAAATAAGGCCCTCAAGAGTACAGATTAGATGGTTTAAATGACTGATATGAATGAATAATCATTATCATACCAAGATGCTCATATACATTAAAAATACATACGAAAGCTTGCTTATAACAAGGAAAAGTACTTGTGATCTTGTCTATCAATGTAATGGAAAATGAATTTATCAATCACTGTATAAACAAATATAAATGAGCATGATTCATTCACAAGTATAGAAAGAGATATGTGAAAATAAATCTGAACAAATACAGAGAGAAGTGCTTATATTCCAAAATGTATTTCAAGGAGGTCTTGTACAAAAAGAGTATATGAAAGTCTTCAGTTTCCAACCCATCCAACCTCATCTTTTGCTCCTATATTTGGTCCTTTATATATAGATATTACATGTTCATATAGATCCAAAATATATGTATCTCATAATATCTTCAACTATCTTTAGTTTTTTGGATATATCCAACTCAAATCCGAATTTGTGAGGTGGCTAGCAAAAACAGAGTATAAAATTTCTGGAAATATGCTTCTCAAAGATTGAACTATATCTCTTGAATAAAAATAGATTTTGGAACAATGAGAGATTTTTTTGAAGAGTATCTCATTCTTGTGAAAAAACTCTCTCACTTTCCAAAAATACATTTCCATATCGTCAGAATCTATCTCCAAAGAAAGTGACTAAAACAGGAAAACACAGATTTCCAAAATCTACTCATATTCCTACAATCTAGGATTTGATCCCTATAATGTTTCCATTGAGGAAATGAAGTGCCACATGCATGATTTGATGGGGGATGATATTATATTCAAATATATGTGGCAACCTTGACCCAAAAATCCTCTTGCCAAGTCGAATTTTGACCAAATCTCATCCATGTTGGAAGTTTGAAGAGTTGGTAGCGCAATACATGGGAAAAACACAGTTTGCGCTACCAACTTGTTGTAGATGATATTTTTAAACTTTACGCAAGAAAAATGAATATAAAATTAAACTAAAGGCTGAGAGAGGCTTCTTTATACCTGATATAATATAATATATAACTTGTCATATTCTAGGGCATATCAATTTTTTATCATTTAGGCCCTCTCTTGCATCATTATTCACAATTAGTGTTTATGCCACAATGTCACTTCAAGTGTTTTAGACAAGCATGCAAGGCATGTGAAATTGAAACTTGGAAGGCCTATTTAAATGGAGCACATACTACTGTAGTAGATTGATATTTACTGATATTACTCAGGCTTCATCTCAGTAATAATGCATTAATATCCTCCTTTCACAATGTAGATCAAATGACCATTCATAATACTTCGAATGTTTGAGATAAAAATGAAGGATCATGGAACATACATATTTTACCACTTAAAAGATGATGAAGGAAGTATGGAATACTTCTATCACGTGCACCTTTATCTGGATCTTGTCAAACCCTTAAAGACAAAACTTCCTTGGTTTCCAAGAAAACCTTAACAATACTTCGTTGATGGCGAGTTGAAGCTTTGGAGGATAATTTAAAAGCTTGATGATGGCTTCAAAGCATCTAGAAACTTGATTGGTGTTCTTTTGCCACCTGAAAATACCTTAAATCATAAAATAGGGCATTCTTCTGAGTTGGTAGCGCACATAATGGAAAAATAGTTGTTTGCGCTACAAACTTGTCATCATGGAGAAAAATGACAAATAAAAGGTCAAGTTATGATTTGATGTGTAATGATGGTTCATTATGGACCATGAGTGACTCTTACAACTTTTGACTCACCCTTAGGATATAGATGACTTGACTTTAGCCATAAAACTTATGACAAAAACCCTAGATGACCATTTAGTCACCTATCAACTTTATTTGACATGACCAAATTTTGGTGAAAATATTGACTTGAGAGGATGACTTTCTAGTAGCTAAAATCTGGCTCCAACTGAGATGGAAACTTCCAAGAACCTAGTATTTCCAGTTGCCTTGTCCATTGGGATATAGATTCATTGGGCATGTCCAACCAATCCCCTACAACCCTTCAAGATTTGATATTCACTTTTTTCATACCAGTAAGTTTTAAACCTGTGAAGTAAAGAAATGCATATAGATTCTTAAGAAAAACAAAATTTAATCAATGGCTCATACACAAATTACACAGAGATTTTATACCGGAAACCCTCAATCGGGAAAACCTTTATTATATTCATTATATTGAATTTTACCATTCACCATAAAATATATACAATGTTTTTAGGTATTTCATAGATACCAAAACCCTAATCCCTTAATCCGGGATTAATTTAGAAAACTGCTAAAAATAGCAAAAACCGCCAAAAGAAAAAATTCGGCGCATTGCCCCGAACGTTGTGCATAACCAGGGGGGGCATACCTACCCGCCCTCGAGACCCCCCTAGGAAATCACACAACACAAATGACACATAGATCAGTACTATGAGGGATCGTCAGACACAGTTGTCGAATTTGATGCGCTCACACACACATGCAAAGAATATAACACATACCCAAAAATACCCTGATATACACAAAACAACTATGCTTATTCATTGAAAACTGAAAACCTTCATACTGCAAACCAAATGCAAACTGAAAAAAAATGCTCAACCACTGATTTTACTCATGTACACTCCTAATCTAATCAAATGTACTTCTTGTTGATGAAGTCAAATCATGCTTCCAATGAAGCCATACAAGTAAACTCATGACTGAAAGGATTCTTTTTATGCCACTGATTAAAATATAATAATAAGAACATAATAGTGACCATAAAAGTTCCCTCAGGAGATCATACTCACTAACAAATGCAAGTGATATGATAAAATATGAAAACTTAAGAGAGTCTGAGAGATAAGACTCTAGTAAGTACGACATAGGATCTTCAAAAATGTGGTCACCATCATACAGATTCAAAATCAAAGACTTCTCATGTATGTCTTCCCCTTTGATATATCCCCATGACTCGGATCCATCACTATGATGTGATTTCCCATCAAAGTTAACAAATTATGAGAGAAAAGAAGAGATATGTTCTTTATCTTCTACATCACTGTCTCCATAATGATCAAATGAAGGATGATTCTTTAAAAATATATCATGAGAGAACTGTTGATTAGTCTCTCCGGCAATGATATCTTTGAAAAATGAGTCAAAAATAAGAGGATCTTTATTGGAATTTTGAACAACAGACTCATAACTATCATCAACGATAGAATAATTACATTGTTTATCATCTCCTTGCTGAAAATTAGAACTAGATGAGATTCCATTAGTCAACAAGCCTTCATAAAGTTTAAAATCTTCCTGATCATCACTATATTTGTCAAATATGGCAACATCAGGATAAAATCCTAATGGAAGATATAAATATTTATGCATATAATCATCAACAGTATGATTTTGAAAAAGATTTGAAACAACAACTCCTTCTTTCTCATGATTATTATCCTTCTTATCTAGATTTGAATCAAAAGGTTCATAAGAAGAAAGATCTAAAACATCCTCAACAATGCAATGATCAATATTATCATCATTTATCTCTGGTAGATCTTCTTCTTGGGAAGCAACAATAGAAATAAATTCATCCTCATCTGTATATTCATTAATATATTCACTTTCCTCCTCACTACTAGAAGAAATAACAAGTTGAATATCTGAACAAAACTCCTCACAACAATGCTCAAAAAGAAGTTCCTGAGAAAAATACCTTTCACATCGATGATGGAATGCTAAATGAAAATATTTTAAAGAACATATGCTAGAAGGAGGAAATGATTTGTACCATTCACGAGGATCCCCTTCCAATGAATACATAAACATCTTCATGAGCACATCTTCATCATGTATATGTAACTGAACCATACATTGATGAAATCTGATGAGGTGATCTGAAGGATTATCCTCTTTCCTTTCTCTGAACCATGGAAGGTAGTCTCTGAAAATATCCATAGGAGGTATTGGATGTGGGAAACCAGGGACTCCACAAAAATTAAGAGGCGCAAACCTCCTAGCCAAAAGAGCAACAAATGACTTTGACATTTGAATATTGTGGAGTCACCAGTGAATTCGTCCTTCATGGAGTCGCCGCATAGAAGATTACAACCAATATGATTCCTAACCTTTGTTTATCATCAAAAGTTGGGACTATATCGTCTCTAAGGGAATCTTGCTTCAAACTCCTCTCCTTGGCAACGATGCCAATTTGTTATCAATCCAAGTTTCACTCTAGGTTGTAGGTCGAGTGAGCTTGGTAACTTAATCAAATGCTCAATGAAATGTATGAAAAGGGATCAAAAAATGAATAACTCATTCAATAACTCCCTCACTCAAAACAAAATTGAATACATCCATAAAAAAAAGTCCCTCAAGAGTACAAATCAGATGGTTTAAAGGACTGATATGGATGAATAATGCTTATCATACCAGCAGGCTCGTATACATTAAAAGTACATATGAAAGGTTGATTATAACAAGGAAAAATACTTGTGATCTTGTCTATCAATGCAATGACAAATGAATTTATCAATCACTGTATAGACAAAGAGAAATGAACATGATTCATTCACAAGTACATAAAAATATATGCGAAAAGAAATATGAACAAATACAGAGAGACGTGCTTATATTCCAAAATGTATTTCAAAAAGGGCTTGTACAAAAAGAGTATACGGAAGTCTTTAGTTTCCAACCCATCCAACCTCCTCTTTTTCTCCTCTATTTGGTACTTTATATAAGGAGATTACATTCTCATATAGATCCAAAATATATGGATCTCATAACCTCTTCACCTATCTTTAGTTTGTTGAAGATATCCAACTCAAATCCGAATTTGTGAGGTGGCTAGCAAAAAGAGAGTATAAAATTTCTGGAAATATGCTTCTCACACATTGACCTATATCTCCCGAATAAAAACATATTTTGGAAAAATGAGAGAGGTTTTTGAAGTGGACATCATGCGTGTGAAACAAATCTCTTAATTTCAAAAAATACATTTTCATCTCGTCAGAATATATCTCCAAATAAAGTGACTAAAACAGGAAAACATAGATTTCCAAAATCTAGTCATATTCCTACAATCTAGGATTTGATCCCTAAAATGTTTCCATTGAGGAAATGAAGTGCCACCTACATGATTTGATTGGGGGGTGATCTTATCTTCAAATATATGTGGCCACCTTGACCCAAAAATCCTCTTTCCAAGTATAATTTTTACCAAATCTCATCCATGTTGGAAGTTTTAACAGTTGGTAGCGCAATACATAGGAAAAACATAGTTTGCACTACCAACTTGCTATAGATGATATTTTTAACCTTTGCGCATGAAAAATGACTATAAAAGTGAAATGAAGGTTACGAGAGTCTTCTTTAGACCTAATATAATATAATATAACTTGTCATATGCTAGGGAATATAATTTTTTTATCAGTTAGGCTCTCTCTTGCATCATTATTCACAATTAGAGTTTATGCCACAATGTCACTTCAAGTGCTTTAGAAAAGCATGCAAGGCATATGAAATTGTGGCTTGGAAGGCTTATTTCAATGGAGCACATACGATTGTAGTTTTTGGATCCTTACTGATATTACTCAGGCTTCATCTCAGTAATAATGCATTCATATCTTCCTTTCACAATGTAGATCAAATGACTATTCATAAGACTTCGAATGTTTGAGATAAAAATGAAGCTTTGTGATCATGTCAGATACATATTTTACCACTGCAAAACTGATGAAGAGAGTCTATAATACTTCTATCACCTGCACCTTTATCTGGATCTTGTCAAACCCTTAAAGACAAAATTTCCATGCTTTCCAAGAAAACCTTAACAATAATTCTTTGATGGCAAGCTGAAGATTTGGAGGAGAATTTAAAATCTTGATGATGGATTCAGAGTGTATACGAAGTTTCTTGATGTCCTTTTACCACTTGAAAATACCATAAATAATAAAAAAGGGAATTCTCCTAAGTTGGTAGCGCACATAATGGAAAAATAGTTGTTTGTGCTACAAACTCGTCATCATGGAGAAAAATGACAAATAAAAGGTAAAGTTATGATTTGATGTGTAATGATGGGTCATTATGGACCATGAGTGACTCTTACAACTTGTGAATCACTCTTAGGATATATATGACTTGACTTTAGCAATAAAACTTAGGACAAAAATCCTAGATGACCATCTAGTCACCTATCAACTTTATTTGACATGACCAAATTTTGGTGAAAAGTTTGACTTAAGAGGATGGATTTCTAGGCGCTAACATCTAGGTCCAACTGAGATCGAAACTTCCTTGTGAGGTTTCCAAGAACCTAATAGTTCCAGTCTCCTTGTCCATTGGGCTATGTAGTCATCAAGCCTGTGCAACCAATCCCCTGCAACCCTTTAAGATTTGATATTCACTTTTGTCATACCCTGATATACTGAAAAAAAAAAATTCTTATTCATTGAAAACTGAAAACCTTCATACTTAAAACTGAAAACAAATGCTCAACTACTGAGATTGTTCATGTAAAATCATAATCTAATCAATTGTATTGCTTGTTGATCAATTGAAATCATGCTTCCAATGAATCCATACAAGTAAACTCATGACTGAAAGGCTTCTTTTTATGCCACTGATTAAAAGATAATAATAAAAACATAGCAGTGACCATAAAAATTCTTTCAGGAGATCATACTCACTAAAAAATTCAAGTGATATGATAAAATATGAAAACTTAAGAGAGTTTGAGAGAGAAGACTCAAGTAAGTCTTCCATGGGATCTTCAAAACCATGGTCACCATCATACAGATTCAAAATCAAAGACTTCTCATGAATGTGTTTCCCTTTGCTATATCCCTGTGACTCAGATCCATCACTATGATGTGCTTGCCCATCACAGTTAACAATTTCTAAGAGAAAATAAGATATATGTTCTTGATATTCTACATCAATGTCTCCATAATGATCAAATGAGGGATGCGTATTTAAAAATATATCCTAAGAGAACTATTGATTACTCTCTCCAACAATGATATCTTTGAAAAATGAGTCAAAAATACGAAGATCTTTATTGGAATTTTGAATAACAGACTCATAACTATCATCAACCATAGCATAATTTCATTGCTAATCATCTCCTTCCTGAAAATTAGAACCAGATGAGATTTCATTATTCAACAAGCCTTCATAAACTTTAAAATCTTCCTCATCATCACTATATTTGTCAAATATCAGAACATCGGTATAAAATCCTAATGGCAGAGATGAAGAGTTTTTCATATAATCATCAACAATATGATTTTGAAACAAATTTGAAGCAATAACTCCTTCTTTCTCATCATTATTATCCTTCTTATCTAGATTGGAATCAAAAAGTTCATAAGAAGCAAGATCTAAAACATCCTCAACAATGAAATGATCAATATTATCATCATTTATCTCTGGTAGATATTCTTCTTGGGAAGTAGCAATAGAAAGAACTTCATCCTCATTTGTATCTTCATTAATATATTCACTTTCCTCGTCACTACTAGAAGAAATAATAGGATGAATATTTGAATGAAACTCCTCACAAAAATGCTCAAAAAGAAGTTCCTGAGAAAAATACCTTTCACATAGATGATGGAATGCTAAGTGAAAATATTTTAAAGAATATATGCTAGAAGGAGGAAAGGATATGTACCATTCACGAGCATCCCCTTCCAATTAATACATAAACATATTCATGAGCACATCTTCATCATGTATATGTAATTGAACCATACATTGATGAAAACTAATGAGGTGATCTGAAGGATTATCCTCTTTCTTTTTTCTGAACCATGGAAGGAAGTCTCCCCAAATATCCATAAGAGGTATTGGATGTGGGAAACCAGGGACTGCAAAAAAACTAAGAGGTGCAAACCTCCTAGCCAAAAGAGAAACAAATGCCTTTGACATTTTAATATTGTGGAGTCACCATTGAATTTGTCCTTCATGGAGTCACCAGATAGAATATTACAACCAATATGATGCCCAACCTTTGTCTATCATCAAAAGTTTGGATTATGTCATCTCTCAGGGAATCTTTCTTCAGAATCCTCTCCCCGACAACAATGCCAATTTGTTATCACTCCAAGAGTCACTCTAGGTTATAGGTCGAGTGAGCTTGGTAACTATAACACCCCGTGTATTGGAAACCCATTTTAAATAATGTATTTTTAAAATGATGAGAGGCCTAGGTGCCCAAACAATTATTAAAGGGCCAGTATGCCTAAGACATGTAATGTTTTTTATCATTATTATTAATAACTACATCATTGGTTGCTAGACAAACAAGGAATAGAGTTATATGGGGCTATGATTCCACAAGAGAGGGGGATTGAGGGGATAAATGTTAATTTCCTATTTTAATTACCCTTTTTGTCTAAGGGAGGGGATCGGTTACATGATATTCTTGGGTAAGGCGAGGAGGTTCTTGATTCCCCACGGAACAATACTTAAACCCATCCCTAGTCTGATTGTGGGGTTGGTTGTTGGGTTGTTCACTCCTTCACTTCTACATTCATACCATTCTTTCCCTCATGCACTTTAATGCACCGACTTACCCATTCATTGATCCATCCTCACCTACGTCTTGGCTTGGTAAAGGGAAAGGAACTATTGAAGATTATCCATGGCATAGTTCTCTCTAGGGGTCACTGGTGCAATCCAACCATGAATTGAGGCCTCCATGTATGAGATGTGTTGGCATGTACCTTGTTTTTATGACAGCTACGACTCCTAAGAGTTCCATAATTGAGATTTTGGACCAGTTGTGTTGGAGCCCTCAAAGGAGAAGGACTGCCTAAGGGACTGTGTGGTAGAGAAGGGTGGAGTTCCATTCTCTTGGGTGGTACAATATGGGTAGAAGAGAGGTGGGTACTACTTGGATTGTTGTGGGTGATAGGAAACCTATGAGATATTGAGAGCTAACTGGTTTGGGAACCCAAGTAACACTCTGGAACCATCCTTGTGGATTCATATCCCTGGCTCGGGGGTGACATTGTTTTTAAGATTTGGAGCAACAATGTCTATGGTTGGGTGGAACTTCCTTGGTCTGAATCCAGTTGGTGTTGTATTTTTATAAAGACAAGTGCTCTCTGTTGTGATATTATTATCTGTGTATGAATGTATTTCTCTATGTATTTTAATTATCGTTTAACTAAATCTTAGATTATTCATGCTTTCCGGATATTGTTCTTCATGTTGTTAAACCTTTTATATTATGCATCCTTATTAAGTAAAGAAGGTATCGGTAAGAGTATGAATTCCAAGGGTGGGATTGAAGGTAGAACACCCTAGCCTGTGAGTGGCTGGGGATGTTACAGATTGGTATCAGAGCTTCTGGTTGAAACACTGGGTCAATATGGGTCGGATCTATTGTTCAAAGTTTCGTGGTTGAGATTGAACTCTAACTGTGAAGTTGAAAAGATCAGGAGGAATTGAGTTGCACAATATACGCAGGAGTTAGATCATCAGATACCCATTATAAGGGGTTCAAAGGATCGTGACTGCCCCCTTCTAATTCGAGAGCGATCACCACTGTAGGATCATGAGAGATCTGAGATCATTGGATCTGAGATCATTGGATCTTGGTGAACAAGGCTCATCCAATGAAAAGGAAGCAAAGGTTAAGGTCAGAACCATCAGATCCCATTGGATAGAGAGATCAACAGACAACAAGCATTGCGGAGAACCAAGTTGCACAAGAGATAATTCCTCAAGGCAATCCCACAATCCAAACCATGGTTTTACTGAGGGGTTACATGTTAGCGTCATGAGAATTGAAAAGAAAAAAGATGGTTGCTCCAAACCGTCGATGTGTTCCCCCACAAATTTAAAGGCATGTAGTGATGTTACATGTTAATGCTCGAGAGATGAACCTTGGAAGAGAAGAAGTAGTCGGAGACCGTCAATCTGTAGGAGGACACACGTCAACTAATCGTGTGCTCTGGGTAAAGGCATTCCAGGAGGAAACAAGTGGGTAAAGATGGGACTTCCAAAGGTCGAAGTCACGAAGTGGACTAGAGTTGTTGATTTGAGAAGGACGTGTGGTGCTTGATTCCAAACTTCGGGTATGGAGTACTCCAGGGAAAACCGGAGGTCGAAAGTTGAAAATTCTGAAGCGTGAAGTTCCGAAGTGGATCTTGATCATTGATCATGAATGAGGACGAGAACCATTGATTGGTCCTGGTTGAAGGTTTTGAAGTTCCGATGTCCTGAAGCTTTGGATAAACATTTTTTCAGCTAAGAATAGGGTCATGGTTGTGGTCACATGCAGTTGAGAGCGGAGGAAAGAAGGGCTAATGGACGAATTGGTTGTTTTTGAGACAAAAAAGTGCTAAGGAAGGATTTAGCCCACAGTTTCTAGTCATGGTCACTTGAGAAGGTGGTTTGAAAGAAGTGCTCGTGCAGAATTGAATTATGTATCAGCTAAAGGATAACATGGAAGTGTTATATGATGCAGATTGATACATCTATTTTCTTCATGAATTGAAAGGAAAAAAAAAGACTCGTAACATGGTTTGACAAATTTTGTTTGTCATATGCATAATTCTAACAAAATGGTCACTTGAACATTTTGTAGAATTAAGGGGTTTAAAAATATCAGCTTAGAATGTGCATTGAATAAATGGAGGAAGGCGAGGGAGCCTCCATCCATGATAAGGAGGTTGATGGCCAAAATACCAGAGTTGGTAATGCATAGACAGAGTCCAACGGATGCCAGGAAAAAGGGGAGAAGTAAACATTAATAGAAACTATAAAAAGCCTGAAGATGGAAGTGCACAGATAAAAAGAAGACAACGAGAGACTGATGAGAGAGAAAAGTCAGATAAATGATCGAGTGTTGCATATCTTAAATTAGTTGTAGAGGAAAACAAAGAAGGGATCAAACTCATGACAAGAGGAAGAAGGAAGGTGTCATAAAAGAATAAATTATCGTGGAAGAGTTGGTTATTCTAGAAGTGCTATTAGATCTCATGGACAACACTCACCTCCTTACTCAGAAATAAATTTTCATGCATCAGAAGATCCCATAAGTAATCCAGAGGTGTCCCCTGTTAGGCACTAGAGAAGGAGACAGGAAGTGGACAGTTTGCAAGGAGAGTTGAGAAAACTTAAGCCACCCTCCTTTGATGGTGAAATAGAAAGGGAAGATGATGTCAAAGCATGGTTACTTGGAATCAAGAGATATTTTCAGTTGCATAACTATTCATTAAACTTAGAATCCAGGATTTCCACCTACCATTTACACGGGAAAGCTACAATGTGGTGGGACCAACTGAAGCAAGGGAACATGTTAATGAAAGTAGGATCACTTGGAAGTAGTTCAAGAAGTATTTCCTGAATGAGTACCTCTGAGAGCATTTCTATGACAAGAAAATGCAGTAGTTATTTGAACTCGATTTGGGAAGCATGACTATGGTAGAGTACGAGAAGAAGATCTTGGGATTGTTAAAATATGTCAAGTTCATTGGTGATGAGAAAGTGAAAATATAGATATTTCTAAGTGGACTACCAACTTTTTATAAGGAAAAGATAAAGTATGATGATCCCAAGAACTTTACTGAGGACATTAGGAAAGATAAATACATGTATGAGCAAGGCCAGGGAAGATAATCCTAGCATAAATCTTGGAAGGAAAAGAAGACTGAGAAGTCTGATCAGAGGAGGAAAGGATTCAAACCCCCCTTCAATAGGAATAAGCCTAATAGAAATCATCAAGATCAATATGCTAAGGGGGATTCCAAGAAGGAAAATTCCTTGAGAAAAAGGGGAAGACCACCAATCCAATGCTGGAGATGCAAGGAATATCACCTGTACAAGGATTTCCCACATAGAAAGGACAGACTGAAGACTGTGCACAACATCCAAGAGGCTACACAGTCGAAGATATGGGAAAAATCTATGCATCTTTAAATGATCGACAAGAAGAGTACCAATCCAATATGATCGAGGTGGAAGGTAATATAAAAAATAATCCTGTTGTTATTTTGATTGATTCATGAGCAAGTCATTGTTACATTGATCCTAAGATAGTGTATAGATTACATTTGGAGAAAAGTAAACTTGGAAAATTAAGTTTGGTTCAGTTAGCCACTGGAACCAAAAGAAGAATCTGTGATATGGTCAGAAGTTGTTCCATAAGTCTTAATGGCATGAATACTAGTATTTATCTAAATATCATAGCATTGGGGTATTATGATATTTTGATTGGAATGTCTTAGTTTGACAAGCATCATGTTGTCCTAGATTGTCATAACAAGACATTTACATGTCTTGATGGAAATGGAAAACAAAGCACTGTGAAAGGAGTTCCAAGACCAATCTCTATAAGGGAGATTTCATCCTTACATCTACAAAGATGTTTTAGGAAAGGATGTCAATTGTATGCAGCTCATGTGGAAGAGCCAAAAAATACAAAGGGGCCAAGCCTCGAATATTTCTCGGTACTACAGGAATTTGAAGATGTATTCCAAGAAATACCCAGATTGTCACCAAGAAGGGAGATATATTTCTCAATTGATGTAGTGCCAGGAGCTTCCCCAATGTCAAAAAAACCTTACCGAATGAGCACACCAAAGTTAAAAGAATTACAAATGCAGTTGGAGGAATTGTTGAAGAAAGGGTACATACATCCAAGTGTTTAACCTTGGGAGCACCAGTACTTTTTGCAAAAATAAAGATGGAACCTTGAGGTTGTGTATTGAATTTCAACAACTGAACAAGTATACTATAAAGAACAAGTATCCTATACCCCGAATTGATGACCTCTTTGATCAGCTAAGAGGAGAAAAGATATTGTCAAAGATTGAGGCAAGAGAAAGATACCATCAGGTAAGAATCAAGGAAGAAGAAATTCATAAGACAACCTTTAGGGCAAGGTATGGGCATTATGATTTTGTAGTGATGTCATTTGGACTGACCAATGCACCAGATGTCTTCGTGTTCTTAATGAATGGCATATTCAAAAATTATTTGGATACGTTTATCATAGTATTCTTGGATGACATACTTATCTATTTTAAGTCTTAAGACGACCATGAACATCACTTAATACTAGTATTTCAAGTACTGAGAGAACATCAGTTGTATGCCAAGTTGAGTAAGTGTTCTTTTTATCAAAAGAAAATCCATTACTTGGGACACATTATTTCAGATCAGGGCATAACAATAGATCTAGATAAGATCGAATCCATTAGAGGATGGACAAAAACCATAAATGTGTCAGACGTTAGATATTTTATGGGATTAGTTGGCTACTACAGAAGGTTCATAGTAGGGTTATCTAAGATTTCTCATCCCATCACTTATTTGCAAAAGAAGGGAACTAAATTTGAATGGACACTCAAGTGTGAAAAGACTTTTAATCTGTTGAAGGAATTACTTACTAGTGCACATGTGTTAAATATTGTTGACCCAACTGAAAGTTTTTTGGTATGTACAGATGCATGTAAGGCAGGTCTTGTGGGAGTCTTCACGCAAAATGGACATGTCATTGGATATGAGTCCAGAAATCTTAAGGAACATGAGAGGAACTATGCCACCCATGACTTGGAACTTGCTACCATTGTTGACACCTTGAGGATGTGGAGGCATTATCTCATGGGGAAGAAATTCGAATTAAGGACAGAGCACATTGTCCTGAAGTATATTTTTGAACAACCAACCTTGAATGCCAGGAAAACAAGATGGCTGGAATTTTTAAGTGAATATGAATTCGATATCAAGCATATCAAGGGAAAGATGAATAAAGTTGTCAATGCACTTAGTAGAAGAGTGCATCTCATGCATGCTACTACTGTCAGTCTGCATCAGTCAGAATTGAAGAGCATAATTTTAGATGGTCTTGTTACAGATCAACATTACCTACAAGTAAAGGAAAAATTACAGCAAGGATATGTATAGAAAAAAATAAAAGAGTATGAGTGTTGTTGGAAAAAACACCCTACGGACTAAGAAACTAGGGTCAGACTTGCATGCAGATTTTGACCGAATAGAAACTACTTTTTTACCTACAACCCAAGATTTAAACCCCTTTTTTACAGTAATTGCATGGAAAAGGACCACCAATCTTATTAGCGACGTTCGATGTAGATCCTCCATTACTCTTCGATTACTTTCTTGTGCTTCTCCTTCCACAGATAACCTGCACTCAAGACAAACAACAACTATGCATGCATGCTACTTCTATACTCAAGGGTTAGAAATCAAGCACAAATTAATTAAACCATAGACAATTCATGCATTGGGACGGGAAAAGTATTCTTTTATTACTGAAAGTGAATCAACTTACAACAAAGTTGAGACCGGCCAGCGCTCCTTGAACCTGATCCTGGGCTCCTCTTCTTCTGTCCTTCAACTGCTTTGCGTTAAATCTCCTTTGGCATGAGGAAAGGCTAAAGGGTTGGGACAATGGATTATGTAAATGGGCAGAGTTTC
>SNQJ01S0013122.1:238637-249922 GCA_010110895.2 Picea sitchensis
GAATGTCCGAAGGCAACTTCGTTGGTATAGGAGGCCAACGTGGATTGTGACAAGTAGGATCGTTTAACAACCTTGCCAAATCTGGCAAGTGTAAATTCGCCAGGAATGGTAGTTTGGGTTGCTGCTGATAACCTGGGAAAAATGGTCCTGGAGTTTGACTGACACCAAGTTGCCAGGAAAAGTTTGGCTGCTGGCCCAAATTCTAGTAGAAACCATGGCCCTGACCAGCGTAAGGATTTTGCATCTGTGGAAACATCATCGGCTAATTTCCCATAAAGGACATAGAGTGTTGGGCATGCATCGTGTTCGAAGGACTTTGGGAAGGATTACCCCATGCCAGTCCTGATGGGAGAGGCATAGTAGTCTATCCAGGGTTCCATTGACTGTGGAAATAATTACCCCAGAACGACATTCCAGAGGAGGGAACGAATCCTTGTTCTGAGTTCCAAGGTCCTGCTATTTGTGCCCCCTGCGCAGGAATAGTACCCTGCGCAGGAGTAGACTGTCCAAAAATGGGATTGCCCCCAGACGGGAAAGCAGTTCATGAGAAAGTGTTGTTACCAAATGTCTCGTTCCAAGAAAACGGTGTCAAACCTACCAACATACTGTGTGCAGGTGTTTTTTGACTCCCTGATCCAAATAAACTAGTGTGTGTAGGCTGCCCGGCGGACTGCTGATGCAGACCACCAAGCAAAGGGGTGAAGGAGGGATATGACCTCCTACGTAAGGAAAAGAGTTAAAAGGGATAGGAATGCCCCCAAGTTGACCTTGCAAAGGAGCGTTAGAGCTCCCTGCACCCAGACCCAAAGTATGTAAAGTGGAGTAGGTTAGTGCAGGACTTGTACCTGAACTAGGCATACCATATGAGAACAGAGGGCCTGTCGCACTAGGTGTGAAAGGGGTTCTGGACATCACCATAGACGGGTTCGTTCCACTACGTGACGTAGTTGCGACCGAGACCATGGTGGCTCAGACTGACAATGGTAAGTTAGGAGATGATTCTCTTGTGGTAGCAACTGTGCTGGGAATTGAAGAATTCCCAGAAGAAGTAACAACGTTTGTTTCCATAGCTGTGTGATACATTGTCCGGCATTCGTGAAATTGGATTGGTACAATAAACGGTGCAAAGATATCAGTGGTTGGGGTTTCAACTGAGCCAATATTGGCAGTTGATTCCTCCAGGAGTTGTTCGGGAAAAAAGGTTTGTAACGCGGTTGCTTCAAAAGACCCTTGTTGGTCTAGCTTCCGCCTTAATGGTGGTAGGGGTGGCTCTAGTGTAACCGGTGGAGCTCGGGATCCTCCACTGTGTGAGAATATCCAAGACATGCTAAGGTATTCTAAACATTCAAAAGTAACACACACTAAAAAGAAGCCCCTAAGAGATAAGTCAAGCAATCACTAAACTATTTGGAAGAACAGTTACAACAACCAACACTAGAGCAACTTACCAGTGCAAGTGCAACTCGAATACGGAAGCAACCTCCGGGTATACTGTACAAAGCATGGCCCGATGTATGTTCTAGGTACTGCGGTATACCCCCGCAGTCACCTGTGTATGTCCCTAAAAAGATTGGCAAATAGGTTTCCAGCACGCGAACAGTCACCAGGCAGGTACAGTCAAAAGTCGGGTAGACCACAATGAGCAGGGTATCAAGCCCGATACTTGTCAAGGGTATCGAGAGAAAATGGTCCAGAAGACAACTGAGGACCTCGAATGGATTCGAGACCCACGAAGCCCCATGGAAAATGTAAACGACGGAATCCCAAAACAAGCCCTCGATATGTGTTCTCCACTACGATTGGTCCGGCTTTGGAGGGGTTATCTCTGCTACCTTTCCGCATGTGACCTCGTGTTTATCCCCTGTGTTAGAGGGGAGTCCCAGATAACTTCCACGAAACTAGACTTAGACACTCCCTATCTCAGACTCTAATGTTTGGTTTTGAATGGCCTTGAAGAGTTTCCTCTCCAACCTAATTCAAGGCCCTAGTCCTGAACTAGTTTGTGAACCCTACACACATAAAAGTCTAGTAGATTTTAAAATTAGTGTTGCTTTTATGGCTTTATCTTACATCAAGGGGTATGGGGGTGAAACTGATGATGTGTAAAGACGAAAGAAAAAATGAACGAAAAAATCTGGAAACAAAAGACTTTTACTAAATGCAAAATTTCAACAACTTTTCAGAAAGAAAGATTTCCTTTTGTTTTTTTTTTTAATTTTTCTAAGATTTTATACAGAAAACTCAAAGGGATTTCACTCGACTATGAGATACTTATGATCTAAGTGCACTGCAAAAAACTTACGAAATAAAATACTTCTCCCTAGCTAATGATGCAGAAACACACTCTTCAACCAAAGAAGAAATTGAAAAGAGATTTTTTTATTTGAGTGCTAGTAAAGCAAAAACGGGAAAATACCAACAAGCAAAAAACCAAGAAAACAAATTCTGGCTTAAAGTGCAGACTGCAAAGAATCAGAGTAAAGAATCACACAATGACAATAAAAAAACAAAGACTCTCAGGCTTGTCTAAAAACCATAATTTTTTTATTTTATTTTCTGTCAACTATGAACTAAGAAAAAGAAGGCTAAGGATAAGATGACCTAACCTACTCACTGTTCAAACCTAGACTCAAACACTTTTGAGGAATACTTCTTATCAAAGGAGGGGATGACTGCTCCACCCTGAACAAAAAGTACCCTGTCAAGCACGCGGTTGTCACTAAAATAGGACGTGTACAAACGCGTGTTGAACAGAGACATAAATCATGTACACGCGGGCTGACCTTGTACAGGCCGCATGTATATCTAAATTCTAAGGAAAAATATGAAAATAGGCAGTCTAGACTAGGAAGAGGCCTCTGGTATTGATAAACAGGGTCCCTTGAAGGCTTGGATTCTCTTTCTAACAGAAAATACAAATAATGCAAGGAATAATAATGCAAAAACAACAATCTAAGATAGGACTGTGAACCAGCAAGACTCAGACATAATTCCAGATAACCCCCTGAGAATGTATAATTCTGACAGGGAAGAGGAGGATTGCCTCTAAGGTTCTCTGAACTCCTACACGCTACTGCTATATCTACATCTAGCATTCACACGTGGTCTGTGAAGAGTATAGGGCACGGGTACACGCGTGCAGGCCTTCTGCAGGCTGCGTGTACCTCTGTGTGTCCCAGAAACTACAGTCAAGCAAAAGTCAGGGAAAGATGGTATGGAAAACCAGACTCCCTGCTAGCTCAGACCTTACAAAAAAGGACAGGCAAAGAATAACAGGAAACCTAATCTTTAAACTACCCAAAAAACTTAAATAACTCCAGGAACCCTAAAGAGTATTCTCCCTAGTACGGTCGCCAATTTTGTTGTTGGGAAAAACACCCTACGGACTAGCAAACTAGGGTCAGACTTGCATGCAGATTTTGACCGAATAGAAACTACTTTTTTACCTACAACCCAAGATTTAAACCTCTTTTTCACAATAAATGCATGGAAAAGGACCACCAGCCTTATTACCGACGTTCGATGTAGATCCTTCATTGCTCTTCGATTACTTGCTTGCGCTGCTCCTTCCACAGATGACCTGCACTCAAGACAAACAACAACTATACATGCATGCTACTTCTTAATACTCAAGGGTTAGAAATCAAGCACAAATTAATTAAACCATAGACAATTCATGCATTGGGATGGGAAAAGTATTCTTTTATTACTGAAAGCGAATCAACTTACAACAAAGCTGAGACCGACCACTGCTCCTTGAACCTGATCCTGGGCTCCTCTTCTTCTGTCCTTCAATTGCTTTGCGTTAAATCTCCTTTGGCATGAGGAAAGTCTTAAGGGTTGGGACAATGGATTACGTAAATGGGCGGAGTTTCTTTGCTATATTTTTTCCTCCTCCAAATGGTACCCCTACCCCTTCTTTTATAGGCTAGAAGGAGCTAGGGTTTTGGATGAACCCTCGGCCATGCATGGCCGGGAGTTTCAGTTAACTGACCCAGAGCTTTTTTTTTCTGTCGACAACTTTCCTTTTTTCGTGATTCTGAAGGTCCACGTGGGCTATAGTGGGCCTACTAGCGTGGACACTGTAGATCCGCGCGGGCTGTAGTGGGTCAGCTAGCGTGGACTTTTAAAAATGGACTTTTTTAGAAGATTTGTTCAGTAGGTTTTGGCAAATAAGGGATATGAGTTGGCCTGATGCCAGGTAAGCATGTGTGGTGCAATTTAGGGTTATAACAATGATATAAAGGAAGATGGATTACTCATGCATAAAAATAGAATCTCTGTTCCTAGTTCCGGAGAACTGAGGAATTTGGTACTGAAGTAAATTCATGATGTTCCTTATGTTGGACATCTCAATTACCAGAAAACAATTACAGCAGTAAGAATCCATTTCTTTTGGATGGGAATGAAGAAGGATGTCTCTGATTACATCGCTCGATGTATGGAATGTTAGAAGGTGAAGGATGAGCATAGGCACCCAACGGGTTTGCTGCAGCCATTGCCAATCCCAAAGAAGAAATGGGAAGTGATCACCATGGATTTCATCACAGGATTACGTAGAATGAATAAGAACTATGATTCAATCATGGTGGTGGTCGACCAATTAACAAAGGATGTTCATTTTGTGCCTGCGAAGACAAAACATACAGTGGCTAATATTGCAAAAAATTTCATGAAGGAAATTCCTAGGTTGCATGGGTATCTAGGACAATCGTCTCAGATAGAGATACAAAGTTTACCTCCAATTTTTGGAGGGGATTGTTTAAAGGATTTGGCACAAATATAAACTTTAGCAGATCGTATCATCCCCAGAAAGATGGGAAAACATAGAGGGTCAATCGAATAATTGAAGACATGCTGAGAATGTATGTGATGGATATGCCATCTAAGCGAGAATATTACTTACACTTGGTTGAGTTTGCATATAATAATGGGTATCAGGCTTCATTGAGAATGATCCCATTTGAATCCTTGTACATTAGGAAATGTGATACTCCAGTAAGCTTGGAAAACCCAACAGATAGAGTGGTACTTGGGCTAGATTTGTTGAAGGATATGGAAGACCAGGTGGTTAAGATCAAGAATAATGTAAAGGAAACTCATGATAGACAAAAAGTTTATGGACATAGGAACAGGACAACTAGAGAATTTAAAGTACGGGAGCATGTACTTTTGAAAGTGAAGCCCAAGAAAAGCTCTTTGAAATTGGGTAGTTGTACAAAGCTTGCAGCCAGATTCTGTGGTTCATTTGAAATATTGGACAAAATAGGGCCAGTTGCATACATGCTTGCATTGTCTTCTTCCATGAATGTGCATAATATATTTCATGTATATTTACTAATGAAATATGTACATGATCCTAACCATGTTATTGATTGGCATATGATTTAGGTAGAGACAGAGGGAGAATTTCAAGTTCAACCAGTGTGGGTATTGGACAAAAAGGTCAAAATGCTCCAGAATCGAGTTATAGAGATGGTAAAAGTTCATTGGACCTTCTACGGTCCTGAATATGCTACCTAGGAGCATGAATATGCCATGCGGGTAGAGTAACCACAACATTTTGAATAAATTTGAGATTTCGATCTCTATTTTGTATAGGCATTGAGGACAGTGCCAAGATAAGGGGGAGGGGATGTAACACCCCGGGTTTCAGACCCCCATTTTAAATAATGTATTTTTACAATGATGAGATGCATGAGTTCCCAAACAATTATTAAAGGGCCAATATGCCAAAGACATGTAATGTTTTTTATCATTATTATTAATAACTACATCATTGGCTACTAGACGGACAAGGACTAGAGTTATAGGGGGCTATGATTCCACAAGAGAGGGGGATTGAGGGGATAAATGTTTATTTACTATTTTAATTATCCTTTTTGTGTAATGTAGGGGATCAGTTACGTGAGCTTCTTGGGGAAGGCCAGGAGGTTCTTGATTCCCCACGAAAAAATTCTTAAGCCCATCCTTGGTCTTATTGTGGGGTTGGTCGTTGGCTTGTTCGCTGCTTAAATTATGCATTTGTACCATTATTTCCCTCACACACTTTAATGCACCCAATTACCCATTCATTGATCCATCCTCACCTACATCTTGGGTTGGTAAAGGGAACGAAACTGTTGAATATTAACCACGAGATATTTGGCTATAGTGGTCTTTGGTGAAATCTAGCGATGACTTGAGGCCTACATGTTTGAGATGCATTGGCATGTGCCCTATTTTTCTCACAGTTGCCTGTCTTGAGAGTTCCATCATTCAGATTCTGGACCAGATGTGTTGGAGCCCTGGAAGGAAATGGATTTCTTGAGGGACTGCGTGGAAGAGAAGGGTGGAGGTCTAGTGTCTTGGGTGGTACAGGCTAGGTAGAAGAGAGCTAGGTACTTTGATTTTTGTGGGTGCTGGGAAACCTATGAGAGATTGAGATATCACTAGTTTGGGAACCCAAGTAACACTCTAGAACCATCCTTGTGGATTCATAGCCCTGGATTGGGGGTGAAACTATTTTTGAGATTTGGAGTAGTAGTGTCTACGGTTGGGTGGAACATCCTTGGTCTGCAGCCAGTTGGTGTCACCTTTTTATAAAGATAAGTTCTCTTTGTTGTGATATTATTATCTGTGTATGAATGTATTCCACTGTGTATTTTAATTATCTTTTAACTAAATATTATATTATGCATGCTTGTTGGATATTGTTGTGCATGTCGTTAAACCTTTTATCTTATGAATCCTTATTAAGTAAAGAAGGTATCAGTAAGAGTATGAATTCCAAGGGTGGAATTGAAGGTAGCACACCCTGGCTTGTGGGTGGTTGGGGATGTTACAGTAACTTAATCAAATGCCCAATGAAATGTATGAAAAGGGATCAAAAAATGAATAACTCATTCAATAAATCCTTCAGTCAAAACACACTTGAATACATCTAGAAAAATAAATGCCATCAAGAGTATAGATCATATGTTTTAAAGGACTGGTATGGATGAAGAATGATTATCATACCAATAAACTCATATAAATTAAAAATACATATGAAAGGCTGGTTATAACAAGGAAAAATACTTGTGATCTTGTCTATCAATGCAATGAAAAATGATTTTATCAATCACTATATAAACAAAGAGAAATGAACATGATTCATTCACAAGTACAGAAAGAGATATGTGAAAATAAATTTGAACAAATACAGACAGAAGTGCTTATATTCCAAAATGTATTTCAAAAAGGTCTTGTACAAAAATATTATATGAAAGTCTTCAGTTTCCAACCCATCCAACCTCCTCTTTTTCTCCTCTATTTAGTTCTTTATAGAGAGAGATTATATGGTCATCCATATCCAAAATATATGGATCTCATAATCTCTTCACCTATCTTTAGTTTGTTGAATATATCTAACTCAAATCCGAATTTGTGAGGTGGCTAGCAAAAACAAAGTATAAAATTTATGGAAATATGTTGCTCACAGATTGACCTATATCTCCCGAATAAAAATAGATTTTGGAAAAATGAGAGAGTTTTTTGAAGAAGAGATCGTTATTGTGAAAAACCTCTCTCACTTTCCAAAAATACATTTCCATATCATTAGAATATATCTCTAAATAAAGTGACTAAAACAAGAAAACACAGATTTCCAAAATCTAGTCGTATTCCTACAATCTAGGATTTGATCCCTAGAATGTTTCCATTGTGGAAATGAAGTGCCACCTATATGATTTGATGGGGGGTGATATTATATTCAAATATATGTGGACAACGTGACCCAAAAATCCTCTTTCCAAGTTGAATTTTGACCAAATCTCATCCGTGTTGGAAGTTTGAAGAGTTTGTAGCACAATACACAGGAAAAACATAGTTTGCGCTACCAACTTGTTGTAGATGATATTTTAAACCTTTGTGCATGAAAAATGACTATAAAAGTGAACTAAAGGATGAGAGAGGATTCTTTATACTTGATATAATATAATATAAATTTTCATATGCTATGGCATATCAATTGTTTTATCATTTAGGCTCTCTCTTGCATCATTATTCACAATTAGATTTAATGCCACAACATCACTTCAAGTGCTTTAGAAAAGCATGCAAGGAATATGAAATTGAAGCTTGGAAGGATTATTTCAATGGAGCACATACTACTATAGCTTCTTGATCTTTACTGAGATTACTTAGGCTTCATCTCAGTAATAATGCATTAATATCTTCCTTTCACAATCTAGATCAAATGACCATTCATAAGACTTCAGATGTTTGAGATAAAAATGAAGCTTTGTGATCATGCCACATACATATTTTACCACTTCAAAACCGATGAAGGAATTTTGGAATACTTCTATCACCTTCACCTTTATCTAGATCTTTTCAAACCCTTAAAGACAAAACTTCCTTGGTTTCAAAGAAAACCTTAACAATACTTCTTTGATGACGAGCTAAATATTTGGAGGAGAATTTAAAATATTGATGATGGATTAAAAGCATCTAGGAATGTGCTTGATGTCCTTTTACCACTTGAAAAGACATTTAATCAGAAAACAGGGCATTCTCTTGAGTTGATAGTGCACATAATGGAAAAATAGTTGTTTGTGCTACAAACTCGTGATCATGTAGAAGAATGACCAGTAAAAGGTCAAGTTATGATTTGATGTGTAATTATGGGTCATTATGGACCATGAGTGACTCTTACAACTTGTGACTCACCCTTAGGATATAGATGAATTGAATTTAGAAATAAAAATTAGGAAAGAAACCCTAGATGACCATTTAGTCACCTATCAACTTTATTTGACATGACCAAATTTTGGTGAAAAGATTGACTTGAGAGGCTGACTTTCTAGGAGCTAACATAGGGCTCCAACTAAGATGGAAAATCCCCTGTGAGGTTTCCAAGAACCTAGTAGCTCCTTTCACCTTGTCCATTGGACTATGGATTCATCGGGTTGTGCAACCAATCCCCTGCAACCCTTCAAGATTTGATATTCACTTTTTTCATACCCTGATATACTAAAAAAAACTCTCCTTATTCATTGAAAACTGAAAACCTTCATACTGCAAACCAACTGCAAAATGAAAACAAATGCTAAACTACTGAGCTTATTCATGTACACTCCTAATCTAATCAATTGTACTTCTTGTTGATCAAGTGAAATCATGCTTCCAATGAATCCATACAAGTAAACTCATGACTGAAAGGCTTATTTTTATGCCACTGATTAAAATATAATAATAATAACATAATAGTGACCATAAAAATTATAGCAGATCATACTCACTAACAAATGCAAGTGATATGATAAAATCTGAAAACTTAAGAGAGTTGGAGAGATAAGACTCAAGTAAGTCTACCATGGGATATTGAAAATCGTGGTCACCATCATAAAGATTCAAAATAAAAGACTGCTTATGTATGTCTTCCCCTTTGCTATATTCTTGTGAATCTAATCCATCACTATGATGTGCTTTCCCATCATAGTTAACAAATTCTGAGAGAAAATAAGAGATATGTTCTTGATCTTCTACATCAGTGTCTCCATAATGATCAAATGAAGGATGATTATTTAAAAATATATCATGAGAGAACTGTTGATTACTCTCTCCAACAATGATATCTTTGAAAAATGAGTCAAAAAATAGAGGATCTTTTTGGAATTTTGAACAACAGACTCATAACTATCATCAACCATAGCATAATTACATTGTTGATCATCTCCTTGCTAAAAATTAGAACTAGATGATATTCCATTAGTCAACAAGCCTTCATAAACTTTAAAATCTTCCTCACCATAATTTTTGGTTTCTTATTTCTGAGCTATGTTTTAACATGTTTGACCCAGGTTCAGGTCTACTAGGGTTCTAACAAAGCCTCTAAAGCTATCGTCCCTCCTGGTAAACCAGAAAGAAGCGCAGTGCACAGAGTGCACTGCGTAGTATCGCCCGAGATTTTTTTTTTTAGTGATTGCAATACTCAAGCACTTGCAGTCGAGGATTGAGTGGGGATCTATTAGTGCGCACTGTGGATTCTATTTTTTATATTAAACAAGATTCAATCATTCACAACTCTAAGTTATCTTGTTTTTCCTTATGCATGCATGTACAACAAGAGATCTAAGTACTTCATCAAGCATTTATATAATATTTAACCATCAACCACAAAGATATAACCAATAGTCATTCCAGAAAACACATAAATTATTGTGGTTCACCCCCTCATGGGCTACGTCCAAAAATATTCGTCTCTAAGGCTATTTAATTATAGTTTTGTCCTACATGGTGCTGCATGCACTATAAATCTGTTCATACATTCATCAACCATAATCCACAACCTTTGTGAGGTTGAATAGATCGCACCAAGATCCTCAGCCTATGATATAACCCTCAAAGTCGCGTCCCTTTTCCCTCCCATATCTAAACAACTTACAAAAAGGTATCAGATCATACTTGTGTCACATATCTATTACTCTATCTCATGTGAGTAACTCATAACAATCCTCTAATACATTGAACCCCCCCTAGACCTTCTAGGTGTCTATTTATATCTATTCCTGGCTCCTTGGCCATTACATTCTCTTACCAAAACCCTAATCTACTTAGGTCTTCTTGCATGCTAGCCTTGTGCACTTTTCTCCTCTGCATGTGCGCTTTCTTCGACTTCTTTTATGACATTTTTATTTCTCTCCCTTCTTCTTGCATGCACTCCTCACATGATTTTCTGCCAATTGTCTCACCTCCATGTCGTGCCTTTTCCAAAAAATGGGCATGTTCCCAACAATCACTATATTTTTCAAATATGGGAACATTGGGATAAAATGCTAATGGAAGAGATGAATATCTCTGCATATAATCATTAGTGGTATAATTTTGAAACAGATTTGAAACAACAACTCATTCTTTCTCACCATTATTATCCTTCTTATCTAAATTTGAATCAGGAGGTTCACAAGAAACAAGATCTAAAACATCCTCAACATTGAAATGATCAATATTATCATCATTTATCTCTTGTATATCTTCTTCTTGGGAAGTAGCAATAGAAAGAACTTCATCTGCATCTGTGTCTTCATTAATATATTCACTTTCCTCCTCACTACTAGAATAAATGACATGCTGAATATGTTAAGCCCTAATATTGGCTCATTACCCCTTAATTGGGGTATATTATATTAGTAATGGTATTTTATTTATGTCGGCTTTAGGCCATTAGTTGTAATTATACCTCCTAGTCTCCTATATATACCAAGGAGACATTTTCATTTTGAATCATCTTGTACTTGAACATTTAAGTGGGGTAAAAGGAG
>SNQJ01S0013123.1:0-12898 GCA_010110895.2 Picea sitchensis
AACATAAATGAAATGCTAGAAATGACAGAATAACAGTAAAATATCCAGCATAATCTTCACAATACACAGAAATGATATACGAAATAACAACAAAAATAACACTTTGAATCAGATAGCAATGTTCACAGGCCTCTTCGAGGGGGAAACCTCCAATCGAGCAACACTCTGTTACAATAATATCCAAGCTATGGTTTTTCATACCCTCGACCCTTATTTATACTAAATATGTCTATTAAGAGAAGCAGCTAGAGGAAGATACTTCTAGAAGTGGAAGCTTCTATTAGGTCTTCTTACATCCGCCTTATTCTATTTTATTGAAAGGTCTTATTAATATTGACCTTTATTACATCTGAATACATTGATCTACCTATGTGCGGGTTAGGACCTTAATAGATAAATCCATTCTTGCAACCAGTGTGTTGGGAGCCTCCTCTAACATAGGATTTAAGCATGAGGTCGCATCACGGAAGGTAGGGAGAACACCCCTCTTTTATTGTTTTGGTGTTTGCAGTATCGCTTCGATTTCTATGTATACGTGTGCTTCATTGGTGCCATGCCTCTATGTGAGGTAAAACCTTTGGATATTTGGGATTAATTACCATTCCCTTACGTGTAGTCGGACCTACAAATTTTCATATGAATATTGATTGTATGGTGGTAGCCTTAGTGAAATTTCTTAGGAAACTAATAGAGGTGACTACAGGTGGGATGTGGTTGTAGTACTTGGAGAATATGTTCATTCATGGTCTCAAATCCCCTATAGGGTTCCCAGCTTAATAAAGGGTGCTTGCAATGATCAGGGATATTTTTTGTAGATCATCATAACTTCTCCTCATACCTTTGCTATCCAATATTGTGAGGAATCGATCTCCCCCATAGGGTTGGTTTTCAAAAGGCCCCCTGAGCCGTTGGTTTGATTTTTGTTATCCTATATTTGATAGGGGTGTGATCTTTGATTTTGAGTCTAGATCAATAGTAGGTTTTATTGTGTTTGATTTTCACCTATTATTTTCATCGTTGATGAATTAATCCACCAGTCCCATCGATTTCGAGGACTAGAACCCATCATGGAGGTACAACCACCTCTTAAGCAACGTGAAGTAGGTGACCAAGAATTCGAAGTGTCTTATATTTGGTTTGAAAAAATTGGTTTGGTTGAAATGGAAGTGGTTGACCAAAATCCTCCACCAAACTTTAACCCTCCTTTAACTGATTCAAAATCACCTCTACTTGTCTAGGTAAGGGAAATTTTTAGCGATCCTTTTTCTTTGTTTAGTAATCCTCCCACCATGTCAAGAATGAATTTTTCTTCCAGTGTATTTGAGCCTTCAATCCCATCTACAAGTGGGACTAGGGGAATCCCTGTGATGTCCACCTTACCATCCCTTAGATCAATTGGACCTACACCATCCATGTTGTTTTCAAAAGGTCCCTTGATCTGGGGGACCTCAATTGTGTCTTCATTCCAACATGTTAGTATACCAAACGTTACTATGCCCATCCCTTATATTTTGATTCCCACTTCTACATACTTTTCTGGTGGGGGGGTGAGCCTCGGTTTTATCATGGAAGGTGAATATCCTTCTTCCTCCACCATTCCTATGAGTGGCCCGACATCATTAGGTATGAGTATACCTTTTGTGTGGAACTTTCCTGGTGGTTTTTGGGTTGTCTGTAGTCAGGATAGAGGCAATAGTATGTAAGGAAGTTTTAAGTTCCCATGGGTTAGCACACATTTCCCTGGGGGAACACACCTCATGGGTAACATTTCAAATTGGGGAGCCTTTCCCTTTATTAACACACCTCGTTCTGGGGGTTTCTCCCTTGCAACTAGTTTTGGGAACATTTTTATTGGATGGTATACACCTATCCCTATGAGGAACATCTATTCCTAGGAACTCCTAGAAGTGCTACCATCCTTGGTGGAACTCACTCTTCGGTAACATCTCAACATCCTTTTGGTAGTCTGGATGTAGGGGGACCATAAGGCTCATCTTTGAAAACAAAGACTTCATCTCCCTCCTAGTATTCATTTTCTCACACACCGTTTCTCTTCATCCCAATATTAGACTTACCTAATATATTGAGGTTTACAAATGACCCTATTTCCATAACCCTTCATGGTCAACAATTCCTTCCAAGCTTCCATAAGATATACCACAATTCAATGGTAAGCTGGGAGAAGACCCCTCTACACGCATTATGACATACCACTTATGGTTCTCATCCAATTCTTTGATGGATGATAGTATGATGCTTCATCTTTTCCATATATCCTTGACTGGAGTTTCCGCTAAATGCTACATTGAATTACAAGGAGTTTATTTTAAAATCTTTAATTACTTACCTTTGGCGTTCCTTATGCATTACCAATTACCCATTATGAAAAAAATAGAAAGAAAGTTATTTACATCACTGCGTTAGGATATTTCCACTCACATTTCTGATCATATTCATGAGTGACGATGGAGGCGTATGATGATTAAGACCCGGATCTTGGATAATATCTTGATGGAGTGGTGCACCAAATCCCTCCTTCCAACCATTGCTAATGATCCTTTTCTAGATCCTACCCATGGTCTCTACTTAGAGTAAAGAATCAAGATGTGTAGTTCATTGTACATAGGTGTGTGGTGTGAGTGATTTTTGTTTTTCATATATCATATCCAAAAAATACAAAAATATTTTATTTTTGATATTTCACTACACGTTTTGACCTTGAAATTGAGTTTACATGTGCTGACAGGATTATGGGGAATTTTTATGAAGATGGTGACATCCACTGATCTTATGGTACATGTTTTTAAAACCCTCATATATGATTTTTTTTTTCCTTGAATTTACCATCTTGCATTATTAACCATCCATCCTGCCATCACAATACCTTAGGTTCGATCCCAATAGGTTGCGACAATATCCATTTCTTTTTTCATGTCATAACCTATTCGGTAGTTCCTTCCCTTCATGGTCACGACAATTAGCACCGAGATTGCCATTTTTTCCCATGCGACGATTTCCTATAAGCTTGGGAGGTTGCTTTAGCCTCACCATGACTTTGTGACTAAGCCTCATCCTTCACTCTTCATCTATATTCTGGCCATATCCCAAGGGGGTTCCCAACTTTTATTATTTCTTAATGGTCGCCTATGCATTTGTTTCCCATGTCATGCCTCCCACTATTGTGTTGTTGTTTTCTTAGATCCCACTTACCACTATTACACTAGCCCTTGACTGTCTTCCTCTTGCATTATTCGGCCTCCATTTTTCATCCTCCTATCCATAGAGAGAACAACTACTAAGAATGGATCTCACTTCCCTGTACCATTTTAATTCATATTTTTTAGGTTGTGTTAGCATGCACACAATTATAAGACCCTAGGTTCGAAATCATTGTAAGGCCTACCGAAATAGAGCCTTAAAAAAATAAATTTAAAACATAGAAATTCTATCCTAACTTCTTTACAATTCATTATTCAGCGTATAACCATGTCCAACAGAATTAAAATTTATGAGTAGCATGATAATGAAACACATATTCAACATACCTATTATGAACAATATATAAATAATGAACAACAACATAATAATGATGATAATAAAACATATCTACCTCAACCTGATGAGGTTTTGAAACTTTCTCCCAAAGCTGAAGCTCTGCCCAAAACTGACTAACCTCCCATCCAGCTAGGAACAACCTATCCAACTCCCTAGCTCTAGGATTCCTTACTGTCTCCTGGCCCCCGAGCCCAAAATTCCCAGCAACAGGTGCCCCCTGTGAAATTCCTCAAGCAAGCTGCCAGTAAATCCAGAAAATACATATCCAATCTAAAAATCCCTCTCTTCATCTTCTTCTTTTCCCTTATCAAAATCTTACCCAAAAATCCAAATAAGACCCCTTCTCGAGCGTTCCCCCTTTGCCTTATCCTCCCTTCCCCATTATTCACTGCCTTATCCCCCCATTAAGTCTCAACCACCTTATCCCTCCATTAAGTCTCAACAACCTCATCCCCTTTTTCATTAATGGGTCCATCTACTGATACTCTAAGTCTCAAAAATGAAAATTATTAATTTATTAAAACAATATTCCTTAAAAAAATATTTAATCATGATAATTAATTAAACTAATATACATTGAACAAATATTTAATTATGACAATTAATTAATTAATTAGGGTTGTTACATACACCCACCCTTCAGGAAACTTTGTCCCAAAGTTAAAGTATTTTATGATACAAGGGAAATGACACATGGTTCACACATTCATATCCAATAAACAACATTATTAGTAAGTAAGAAAAGAAAACTCATACATACTAGTGTACATGTGCAAGAAATGCATGTGTAGCTAGTACATACAAGTCTCGTGCATGTACTAATAACAATAACAATCACCTCTATAGTAATTTCTATATGCATCCAATCCAATCAACAAGACTATTCAATTTATAAAAGATAATAAACCAATCAATTGTTTGTGAAATCCCTTAATTACCATAATCCATATCAACAACGTTTATTTAGACAATTGTAGTTTAGTTAAGTAATTATGAATATACATATATACATATTTTATTTTCAGAAGGAAAAACAATAAATTCCACCATAAGAAAAATCTCCATACACTCTCAACTATTTCTATTCATCCTTCCTCCCTAACTTACTTCCATCTTCCATTCTTATCCTTCCTCTGGTGGACTATCTTGAAACGTCAACTATATTGACCTAAAGCCAAATAAAAATCGTAAGAGAATGTGTCACTATCTTGGCCAAGCTTCCCCAGCATGCAACTGACAGTCCTCATCACACGTCTAGGGGAGCATGAGCTAACACTGTCCTCCTATGACTCCAATTTTCGGAGGATACATGGTGGGAAATGCCTCCACCCCTCCTAACAGGACTAGGGTCCACACCCTACAATGGAATATACAGTGGCACCGTGTTGCTGGGAATTTTTTCATCGTTTATTTAGTTTTAGGCAGTCTCACCACCTGAAATCCTGCACTAGTCCACATATCATAGCAACGCATTCAAACCAATATAATTTCATATACAAATATTCATACCATATTGTTTCTCGGTCGGTGGTCATGATATGCACTTTCATTACCATTATTCATTGGCTATTTCATTAGCTCAATGACCTGCAGATTAGTCTATAACACAAACTCATACATATCTATGCATTGTCATCATGTAATTGCATACAACCATAATCTCAATTCGGTATGCATGTACCAACAACTTTAATATAAAAAAATTCAAGTTCGAAATAGATCTCATAATATCCCCATAATTCAATTAACATTACCTGTTCATAAAATTTTCATTTACATAATAGATTGCATCATATCCATCATCATTCAAGTGACATTTAAACATTTATAGAATTTACATTCACATAGTAGGTCACATCATATCCATCATCATTCAAATAACATTTAAACATTCATAGAATTTACATTGACATAGTGGGTCGCATCATATCCATCATCATTCAAATAACATTTAAACATTCATAGAATTTGCATTCACATAGTAGGTCGCATCATATCCATCATCATTCAAGTAACGTATAAACATTCATAAAGGTTCATACGTCTTAAAATTTCAAGTGTATCATTAATAGTTTCACGGTGAATAGAAAATAAAGGTGATTAAGCCTTAGGTAATCCTAGCTGCCTAAGTCAAAAGGTGGTGTTACATACACCCAACCTTTGAGAAACATATTCTCGAGGTGGTCAAAAAAGTGAGGGATAATCTTGTCGTAATGTCTTGACATCCTCCCAAGTAGAAGATCCTGGACTAAACTTGTCCCACTGGACCTTAACTTGGTCTACCAGATGGTTCCTGAGTTGTCGGACTCTATGATCTAATATGCATAACAGTTCTACCATGAGGGTTCCCATGTCCGATACCTGTAATTCCTTCCAATTTAGCTTATGTGATTCATCAACAACATAATGACGTAGAGCAGATACATGAAAAACATTATGAGTTTTATGCAAGTGGGGTGGTAGTACGAGATGATAGACAACGGGTCCAATTTTCTCTTGTATTTTGAACGGTCCTATAAATCGAGGTGACAACTTTGTCCCCTTCCCAAACCCAATGGTACTCTTATTAGGCCTGATATGAATGAAAAACTGATCTCCCACTTTATAACTTTGATCAGTCTTGTGTGTATCCGCATAACTTTTCTGTCTATCTTGTGCTTCCTTTAGTCTCTGCCTAATCTGAATCACATGTTCCACCATCTCTTGAATCAATTATGGCCCAACTGTCACGTGATCTTCTAATCTTTCCCAACTCAATGGTGTTCTACATGGCCTTCCATACAAAGCTTCGTAGGGTGGCATTCCAATGGAGCTATGAAAACTGTTATTCTAGGAAAACTCTACCAAAGGTAGGTACTTCTCCCAATGGGTTTGATAATCCATGAAATACATCCTAAGCATGTCTTCCATAACCTAATTTACTCTCTTAGTTTTCCCATCTGTTTCAGGATGATAATTTGTTCTTAAGTTCAACTGAGTCCCCAACGCTGAATGCAAACTTGTCCAAAACCTAGAAGTGAATATGGAGTCCCTATCTAAAATCATCTTCTTGGGTATCCCATGCAAACAGATAACCTCACTTACAAACACGCGTGCCACATTAGTGACATCGTAAGTGTCTTTAACTGGAATAAAATGATCACTCTTGGTTAACTTATCAACTATCACAAGAATGTCATTATGTCTATGAGATGTGAGCGACAACCCCACAACAAAATCCATAGAAATGACTTCCCACTTGGACATAGGAACATCATGTGGTTGTAGGAGTCTTGTCAGGTGATGGTGGTCGGCTTTCACTTATTGGCACTATAGGAAATTGGCGATGAAATGGACTACATCATGCCTCATGACTACCCAGAAAAATATCTTCCTCATGTCTATATACATTTTCTTCACACCCGGATGTACACAATAAAGTGCTCTACGGGCTTCCTTTAGTATGATTCTTCGAATATCCCCACCTTCGGGGATGTACATCCTCCCTCGATATCTTAATATTTTGTCTGCTTCCAGGCTATATCCTTCATACTTTGGATCTAATTGCCTCTCAATCTAGAGGTTTGGAGTAACCTTTAAATACCAACTATCTCCAAGGAGTTGCATCAACACACGTTCCCTCAGATTGACTTTTAAGGTATGAAAGAGAAGAGACGTGGTCTCCTGCTCAAGGCATCCGTGACCACATTTTCTTTTCCCTTGATGTATGAAGTACCAAAATCGTACTCACTCATAAACTCACTCCATCACCTTTACCTGGCATTTAGATCCCTTTGAGTGAAGAGATGTTTTAAACTTTCATGGTCTGTTTTGAGCTCAAAGTTTCTCCCCAGTAGATAGTACCTCCAAATTTTCAGAGCTAGAATTACAGCCGCCAACTCTAAATCATGAGTAGCATAAAGCTCCTCATGTTTCTTCAACTTCCTTGATGCATAAGCTATCACTCCTCCATCCTGCATTAGCACGACCCCCAACACTTACTTCGAGGCATCCATGCAGACTGTGAAGTCTTTTTCCATATCTGACACTTGTAGAATTGGTGCACTAGTTACTAATATATTAAGATCGATGAATGCACTATCACATTCTTTTGTCCATTCATACCTAACCCTCTTGTACTACAAAGTGGTGATGGGTTTTGTTATTTTATAGAACCCCTCCATAAATCTTTGATAATAACCTGCTAGCCCTATGAAGCTTCCTAACTCATGAGAATTTTTCGGCACTGGCCATTCCATAATGGCCTTTACCTTTTTTGATTCCACAGAGATTCCTTCACTGGAAATGAGATGCCCTAAATAGTGAATTTCTCTTTGGAAGAAGGAACACTTTAACAACTTCCCATACAATTTTTTCTCTCTAAGGCAGGACAACACCACCGGCAAGTGTTCCTCATTCTCTCTTTCATTCTTGGAATAGATGAGGATATCATCTAAAAGGACTTATACAAAGAGGTCTAAGTACTTTTGGAATACACCATTCATGAGGCTCATGAATACTGTTGTCACATTGGTTAATACGAAAGGTACTATAACGAACTCGTAATGCCCAAACTGAGTTCGAAAGGAAGTTTTAGGAATATTGTCTTCCTTAATCCTTAACTGGTGATACCCTGATCGCAAATCATTTTTTGAGAATATCGTTGCTCCTTTCATATGATCAAAGAGATCATCTATACGTGGAATTGGGTACCTATTATTCACTGTAACATGGTTCAAGTCCCTGTAATCTATACACAGTCATAAGGAACCATCCTTCTTCTTCACAAAAATTACTGGTGCACCCCAAGGTGAGACACTGGGCCTTATTAACCCTAATTCGAGTAGCTCTTTCAACTGCATCTGCAGCTCACAAAGATCTGGCTCTGTCATCCTATATGGATTCTTGGAAATTGGTTCTACACCAGGTTTTAACTCAATAGTAAAATCAAGCTCCCTCTCAGGAGGTAACCCCGACAACTTGTTTAGAAAAACATCCTTAAATTCTGACAACAAAAGGTACTGATCCAAGGAGGGTCCTTTCCTTTCATTCACTTCTTCCACTACATAAAGTTGACTCCCTTTCCTCATGCATTGTTTAACCTTCATATTTGAGATAAAGCGTAGAGACACCTTTCTTCATACACCGTGGATCTCTACTGGCCTTCCTTCATCGTCAACACAAAGCACCCTTTTTGAGAAACAATTTACCAAAGCTCGATGGGATTCTAACCAATCTATTCCAATTATTAGGTCATAGTACACACTCACAGGTATACTAGACAATTATCAACACTAGGTCCTACCACTTGTTTTTCCCCTGAAGCCATCTCGACTTGTTTAAAGTCGTCTTTCTCATAGGTTGCCAACCCACTCTTTTCTAATGCAGATGGTGAAATGAAACTATCTGTAGCACCAAAATCAAATAAAATTTTAACATTGATATGATTTAGCATACCTGACAACTCCACCACCGTGGATTCATGTTTTGCCTGGCGATTATTAACTACTACATAAATCTTGTGGCTACCACTTGCTCTTCCCATTGAGGCCTTTCCTTATCTATGCACAAATCCTTCTTGCAACTTTGGGCAGTCACGCTGGTAATGGGGTCCTCCACATCCCCAACATGTAACACGAGATTAAACCTATGCACTTCCTTTCCCTGGGACCCTTGGCCCTACTAGTTGCTCCTTGAGAAGCTCGTGGACCTGCCTGCATCATTGGTGATGAACGGGATGTTGCACTCACTACCATTGAAATACCTGTGGAAATTTTCCTTGGCGTGACTCTATTACCATAAGGAGTTGGCCTAGAGCTCCCTCCCCTGGAGAAGGTCCTAGGGTCCTTCCCCACAAATCTAGGATGATGTGGAAAGGTCGATCTCATACCTCCATTTAAGTTCATGTGTTCCTCAACATAACGTGCATTTTCAACTGCTTCCGCTACTTAAGACGATTTCCACATTCGTACCATGGCCCTTTTCTTAGGGTTTAACCCATAGACAAAGTGCGCTGCCTCTCCTTGATCATTATCCATGTATGAAACATGTTTTACCAATTCCATGAACCTGATATCATACTCTTCCACAATCATGTTTCCCTTTACTAGAGCATGAAATGCTCCCACCTGTTGTTCCTTGTAGTAAGCTAGTAGATATTTCCTTTCAAACCTTTCCTCAAAAATTTCCCAAGAGATGATGTCTAGGGTAAGGTGAAACTACCTCTCCAAGTTTCCCCACCAATTCAAGGCATTGTCCCTTAACTGAAATATTTATATTTTCTCCTTTGATGTGGAAGCACAGTATCTTAAGGAGAAACATCGTGTCATTCCTTCCAACCATGCCTTTACACATTCACTGGCACGACCCCCAACGAACTCTAGAAGTTTGATCTTCTGCAGTTCTCTAGTGATGTCTTTGGTTGGAGGCCCTCCCCCTGAATCCCTTGATGCTTTAGGATTACCCATTCCAGATGTTGGGGGATCCACTTCGATCCTTGCAGGATGACGCCCCTTTAAAGTCTCATTTATGGCCTCCAAAGAGCACAGAATGAGAGCTAATTCAGGCGATGGTGGTGGCGGCATTGGTGGTCCCTTTGACAATGCCCCTCTACCTCAATTTCCTCAAGTCCTAACCATCCTGTATAATTGAATCTGCATCAACCAAAATTTTGTCAGGGAGAGTCTAAGGCAATTCACATTTGCGCAACTTAAACTTGAAAACATAGAGTTAGGCGTAAGTTTTTTTTTTACTTATCTTTAAACAAACGTTACTCTCTTTAGGGGAGGTGGCTAGGTGAGGGTTAAAGCATATAATCTGAATGTCTTCGCCTAAGAAAACTACTGACTCCCTCACCTAGTAGCTACACTAGCACTGTACCACACTCACCAATTCCTCTAACTTATCTTCCTAATGAGCATGAAATCCCCTCCCGCTTATCTTGGTCTAAGTCCTTAAACTTTTCGTTTAAAACTAATTAATGTGATTTTTAACCTAATATATCATTAGTTTTAATTACTCACTTAATTAATTAATCATTCTAATTTATTAGTCACTTTAATTAGTTTTAAATTTAAACATGAATTTAAAACATAAATTTAAATATAATTTAAACATAATTTTAAATATAAATATTTTCTTAAACATTTTAAAATTTAACTATTAATTAAAACATAGATTTAAAACATAATTTAGATACAATTTAAACATAAATTTTAAATATAAATAAATTTAAAACATTTTAAAATTTAATTATTAATTAAAACATAAACTATTAAAACTTAAACCTAAAAAAAAAAAAAAAATTAACGTCGGGCAGTGGGTCCTCGCATAAGGCCCACGTGCCCTCCCCATATCTCATCGCCTCCCAAAACCCTACACGCACTCTTCCTGACTCTCCATCCCCAAACCCTACACAAAACATTCCCATAACGCTCTGCCGCCTCTCGAGTCTGCACTCTCCCTCTCGGCAGGCTCGACTTGCCAGAAATTCGTCATGACCAAAAACTAGGGATGATTTTAGGGGCTAAATTTCGCTCATGGGCTAATTTTCCATGGTTTTTCTGAAAACGAGATTCGCTATTCTAAAAATGATTCGCCCAAATTCTATAGGATAAAATTATTTTACCTTAAAAATCGCCAAAATTTTATAAAAACTATATAAAATACTTAGAAATTTGAATATTTAAAAAAAAATATCGCCAAACATTTATAGTTGACATATGAAGGATTAGTAATATTCGCCAAGGTTTCTACATTTAAAAATATATTTCCATCGTTAAAATCATCCCTGCCAACAACCATATGAAGAATATGCCCTGGAAGATTTCAGATTTGGAAACAGGGCTATGTCCTAGGGGAATGAATCAATCCCTCTCAACAAGGAAGGTCCCAACCTCTCTAAATTCAGATCCAGTTCCACTGCGGAGCTACACCCAAAAATCCTTGATGAAAAACATGAACAGGTTACCCCTGCAAGCGCCATGACCAGGCTTATTCTCATCATAGTATGGAGGAAACTAATTAGAATTCCCAACACGTATTCCATCCTTATAGTCCTTATATGGGAACTCGTTTATTTTGGGTGGAATGTTCATACCATGTTTAGTCGGGGTCTGTTCATGGCTTTGCAACCAAGTATCATAGCATGTGGAAATTTTGTTGCAGCATTTGCAATGGTTGTAAGGTTTCTTACAGGACCAGTTGTGATGGAAGTAGCCTCTATTATGGTTGTCTTCGCTTTTGATCACTTGGATTTGGTGCTTTGTGTATGAATTGTGGTAGGTTCTTAGTCGTGGATTTGGTTGGAACACTTGTATCTTGGTGTTGAGTGCTCTAGGTGTTTGGTCTCGACTTTGGCGTGTTGAGAAAAGAATGCCCATTGTGGGATATTCTTCGTGGCTTGGCATTTGGTCTTGGGCGTTAGACTTTGTGTATGGACTGGATGAGGGGTGCATTGGTGTCATGAGTAAAATTGGTTTTCAATTCCAACAAAGGAGCCAGTTCCAGCACTCAACAATCCCAAGTAGAGACTATTGTTGTGAGGGCAGAAGCAAGAGTAGAGGCAACGATAGTCTGGGGGAAACAAACAGAGACATACTACCAAAAGGAAGGCACAATATGCCACTGGTACAGAGAACATTACTGTCATTTCTATTAGTGATAGTGTAGACTTGAGTGCACAAGAAGGTATTTGCAAAGTAGTGGTTATGATATCAGATCAGGTGGAGTTGTTTTGGTTTCTTTGGTTTCTTTTGGACTTAGGTAAGCCTGATTGCTTGTGCTAAGTATTTTTAATCTACTGAGGGGGCTTGTATGGATGCGTAGTGCATGGGACTTGATCCCCTCCTCCTTGGTGGTTGGGCGGTTAGGCATTTGGTCTTAGCTTGTGGACTTAGACCTCAATGTTAGACCCGTAGAGCACAAGGGCCCACGGGTTCTCCCTCCTTTGAACTTGACATGTGTTGTCTTGTGACTTGATTTGGGCTTGGTTGTTTTCATTTGAAATTAGGCTTAATACTTATACCTTGATTTTATGTGTTAAGGTAGGTGCTTTATTTGATATTTGGAAGACTTAGATATTGGTCTCTCATGCTAATATATATTTTTTTCTTCACCTCTTTTTCTGGTGTCTACTACTTTCTATCTAGAGTCAATTGGAAGGGATTGATTTTATTTGCCTTGTCTAGTGCTGCCCAATCAAATGGCATGATAAATGAAGGCTTCTTTCTATTTCAGGCGATGCGTCATTCTTATGATTAATTTTTCCAGCAAAATCAAACCTTGTGAGCATTGCAGGTTCTCATTGTTGCTTGTCTACGTTCAGTTTGTGTTTTTATCCCAAGTTTTTCTTTTTATTCCAACT
>SNQJ01S0013123.1:37405-47959 GCA_010110895.2 Picea sitchensis
CGATCACTCACTCAGCGTAAAACTGCCCGAGTTCCCCTCACGTCTGCCCCCATCAATCGTTCCAGCCATACGCCTTATCCTCTTGCGAGGTTGCGGGTAGCACGATTTCCCTCGCACTGATCAGGCCTGACATCCCTACGGATGGGTGGTTCACCATCCCATCCCTCATCAAGACATCCGCCTACCAGTCTGCGAGCCATTAATTTTCAAGGCCAGCGAGCCGCTTTTGGTTCTCCGGGCCAATGGAGTCCAAATACGGTATTAAATTCTCAGTGGAAGTTAACGCCCCATTTTCAAGGTGCCCTCCACCACCATCGTGGTCTCTTTTCCGCACATCCCCTCTCAGCAGTTCTGCAATAAATTCAAACTATCATTTACATTCATTGACCTCTTCCTGCAGGTCCATTTACAACACATATTCATACTTATGAGTTTTTCCATAGTCCTTGTCCAGTTCAGTTATATTTACAATCTGGGGGAAACAGGGTGTTACAATGTTGCAATTTTTCTATTCAATAAGTCTTGTCCTTGATCACTGAGTAATATGTGTGGACATCCAAATTGTGTGACTACATTCTCAAATAGAAATCACACAACAGTCTCCGCATTATAGTGTATGATTGGTGCTGCTTATTTTCATCTGGTCAAATACTTCATCATAGTGATTATGTACCTTTCCCATGATCTTCAAGCTTGTGGGTTTATTGGCCCAATAAATTATATGGACCATTTATCAAATGCGTGCAACGTAACCTATGGATTTAAAGGAATTCCATCCCTCCTGGATGGATTTCCCACCCATTGACACACATCGCATGACTGACAGTATTCCTTAGAGTAATATCCTCATGTGCACAAACTTTTATATGCAGTTTCTTTACCTATGTAATTTCCTCCTACAATCCCTTGGTGATCTTATGCAAGTATCATAGGCCTTTCATGTTACAACACACATCATCTCAATATCCCATCTACAACTAACTTATAAAAATTTCATGCAATCAACTTATAATCGAATGCTTTAACTACCATTTGATTCTTCTACACAACTTTCTTTTCTGATGGGGTCATTCCTATAATTAGAAATTTCACGATGTCCGAGAAGTGATCATCCACCATTTTGAATGAAAATAGTTGTGCATCTGGTAATATGTCATCGAAATTCGCTGCATATTCTCCCAAGTGTATGTGCGATAAATGATATGGTTATGCATTCAACTTCCCTGGTTTCACCACAACCTCAAAATCATAATATTGAAACAACAGTAACCATATGCATATTCTCCCCCCCCAACACTGGCTTATTCACTAAGTATTTTAGTGCAAAATGGTCTATATACATATTAAAATGAGATCCCATTAAATAATGTCTAAAATTTTGTAGGGAATATACCAATTCCAATCATTCGCATTGTGTAGTGGTTTAATTCTTCTCTGTTATAGTCAACTTCCTACTTCCAAATTTTTTTGGATGATCTATGTCTCCCTCCCCTAGTTGAGGTATTACTGCACCCAATGCTATGGAAGATGCATCTACATGAACATGGAACTCCTTGTTCCAATCTAGAAAGATCAAAATCGATGTGGTCACTATTTTTTTCTTTAAGGTGTCAAAACACTTATGACAGTCCTTGTTCCATTGGAACTTTGCTTCCTTATTCAACAACTTTTCTATAGGTGTTGTGATCTGTATATAGACTTTGATAAACTTCCCGTAATATCCTTTGTGACCCATATTTTTCCTCATCTGTGTGACTGGTGTAGGTGGTTCTAAATCCAGAATCACTACAATCTTGGCTGGATCCACTCGTAATCCCTGATTGCAGACCACATGGCCCAACAAAATTCCAAATGGTGCCAAAAAATACACTTCTTCAAATTTAGCGAAATTGGATACTATATACACCTATCCAGCATTATCCTGAGTAATTCTATGTGATCCTTCAGTAGATTGAAAATAGTCTAATATTCTAAGTATACTTCAAGGAAATTATGAATAAAATCCTTAAACGTTGCAACCACAACTCTTAAAAAACCTACAGGGGAATTATTCAGTCCAAAGGGCATTGTTGTATACTGATAGCTTCCCCACTCTATTGTGAAAGTAGTCTTGTACTGGTATTTTTGTGCAATATTTATCTAATGGTACCGTGAGAATCCATCTGTGAAAGAGTAAGTATCTTGGCCTCCTAGGTTCTCCATTACCTCATCTATGACTAGTGTGGGAAATGGATCATGTAAGCATGCATCATTCAACTTCCTTAGGTTCAAACAAATCCTGATTCCTCCTGTCTGCTTGTCTTGCACTACCATTGTACTTATCCACTATTATTCTACCATGGGTTCAATGATCCCCGTGTCCAACATTCTATCTATTTCTTCTTTAACCTTCTTTTGTACTTCAGATTTAACCTATAAGATCTTTGTCACACTGGCTTAGCACTTGGTTTCAATGGAATCTTCATATCTCCTAAGTTCCCAACTATCCACTTCATCTCTAAGAATGTAGTCAAGAATAGTTATTGATATCCGTGCATTAAGTCTGCAATATTATCTACTATCTCATCACTTTAGTAATCCCCTATATGTGCAAACTTTCGATTCTATGTCATCCTGATTCTTACATTCCACATTATTACTGGATGTGTGTATGCAACGGACTCAAGGTCTAGCACTTCTATTTCCTGTTCTCCTTCTCTTTCAGTTACTTACACATTCCTAGGATTTTCTTCATCATGTTCTTCCTTTGCAACATTGTATCACTCCAATAACTCATGGATAGTCATAGCAACTATATGTGCATCATAGACTTGTACTGCCTCCATCAACCCTTCTTCTGAGAAGATATTTGTTTGGATAGCCGACAACGCTGCATTTATTAATGGGGCAATGGAATCTTCATATCTCCTAAGTTCCCAACTATCCACTTCATCTCTAAGAATGTAGTCAAGAATAGTTATTGATATCCGTGCATTAAGTCTGCAATATTATCTACTATCTCATCACTTTAGTAATCCCCTATATGTGCAAACTTTCGATTCTATGTCATCCTGATTCTTACATTCCACATTATTACTGGATGTGTGTATGCAACGGACTCAAGGTCTAGCACTTCTATTTCCTGTTCTCCTTCTCTTTCAGTTACTTACACATTCCTAGGATTTTCTTCATCATGTTCTTCCTTTGCAACATTGTATCACTCCAATAACTCATGGATAGTCATAGCAACTATATGTGCATCATAGACTTGTACTGCCTCCATCAACCCTTCTTCTGAGAAGATATTTGTTTGGATAGCCGACAACGCTGCATTTATTAATGGGGATTCATGTTCAAATGTAAATGTGACCTTGAAAAATTGAACCAACTCATATCATCTTGATGTTTCTCTACGCATTTCCAATTCCAGATATCAATTTTTCAGAATTGTATCCAGTGTGTGTATAAATTTGTGCATACATTTTGTCTTCGGTACTAAACTCCATAAGGTATTGCACTACTCAAAGGGAACTTCTCGATCATTCTCCCATGTATACTTTGGTGAATTATTCTCTACCTTGGTACCAAATATCACTTGAATTATTCTTCTACACTACCACTAGTCTTCCATTCCCTCTTTGCGTTCAACCCACCATCTGGCTAGAGTCACTTTTAGGGAAACATCCAATGCCAACATCCTTTGTTGTTTGGGTACCTACAAATCAAATTCCTTTACAAACAATATTATACCAGTCAATCCATCATACTAGGGTGGATCACATAGCTTTGTTTCAATTTAGCGCAATGATCAGGTTATACGTGCACATTGTCTAGTTGATACTTCATGCATCCTCCATTGCCAATTGATCGAGGGGATAAAAAAAATGCTCAAAAAATTTTTGTTCGAAATTGCTTGAAAACTACTTCATTCAGAGATCTTGTCCTCATGATCTGAATGCAACTTGAACGAGCTCAAACAAGGTTCGTATGAGGTAGATATCATGTTCTGTCGGTTTTCCCAAATAGGCAAAAAAAAATTGATTATACAGTTCGTACAATATGACGTGTCAGCTGACCATACATCCAATACGCCCCTATAGCCGACGTGGAAAGGTGACTTGGAAAGATGAATAGGCAAGTGTATGATTTGGACCAATCCTGGACTAACATGTGTCATTCTACATGGGAAAATGAAAGGGTGCCACATGGTCCAACCACAGGTTGCCACGTGGCACCCCCTTGATTGGCTGATGGGTAAATTTTTTTGCATAGGCTCTGCGGGGGTAGAACCAAAAAAATCCATACTGGGAGAGTATTTACATAGGCCAGGCAACTATCCCACCTACCATTGGTACTTAACATCTATAAGGTTCCATATATATTTAAATTAGACAAATATTCAATACAGCGAGGGGTTCGGGTTGCGTCTTGTCCCAACCCTTGGCAGAATACCACTCGCATGACCACGAGTGCGGATGTGGAGGAGGTTTAGTCAACGAGTGAAGGATTTAGGTTGGTTCCGACCACATGGGCCATACGATCGAACACTCCACCAAACAAGGCGCTAACTCCCCCTGTGATGTAGGAGCATCTCTCAACGTCAATCAGCCAGCCAGCCAGCCCACATCAACGCATGCAATCAATGTAGACAGGCACAGCCCTCATTTCAAATTTGAATTTGAATGTAATTAAATAAATGTAAGTCTGTTGAGCTGTAAAGTTGCGCTTTGCACAGGCATAGATGTAGGGAGCCTTGAATGTTTGTAAGGATGAAATCTAGATCCAATTTTGGACTAGACAACCCCTTCAATGTAATTGAATAGGGTAGGTGATTTTGGAGGGAAGAGCTCGAAGAACCCCCTCATGTAAAATATCGAGCGATATTCTTTGTATCATTACAGATAGAGATCAGAGAGATCAGAGACATCAGAGAGAGTTGAGAAGGAGTCGAGACTCTATTGAAGTTCGTGCTCAGAACACCTTTGTAAAGAGGCATTTTATTAATACAAACAGAAGCAGTTTTTCCTGCAAGTATTTCTATGTTGAATGAATGTCTATGTGTGTTCTTTATATGCTGTAGATGTATGTTAGGTATGAATTTGCAGTGGTTGTTTGATTTCAGGGTTAGAGGTCTTTGAGGCTTCACACCAGGAGGGTGTGACAGAACGTTGTGGGTTCTGATAGTCGTGCACAGAGAGTGCATTTCTGAATTCTGCAGGTTTAGACAAAGGCGTGCCAGGAGGGAACAACAACTGAAATCATCAACTCAGAGGAAGACCTCAAGGTTGTTGAATACCTTGGAGGTAAGGCTGTGTATGAGAGACACAGTTGCAGACATAATTTTGTTGTGAGTTCTGTAGAGCTCTGCCAAGTGGGCATTGAGCATATGCACAGGTTGCATTAAGGAGGAACTTTGTTGTGAGTTCAATAGGAAGACAAAATCATTGCGGGATTCTGCAAGAGCTCTGCCAAGTGGGGATTGAGCATATGCATAGTGATGCATTGAAGGAGAACTTTGTTGTGAGTTCGGATCTTCACAGGGTTGTTGAACACCCTGAAGACTCAGCAAGAGGTTTCTTGAGCGAAGGAGTGCCAGGAGGGCATCATATTTCTCCATCTGAAGGAGAGGAAAAAGGATAAATTCCTTAAAGGTCGAAGCTACAGAAAAATATCAGAAGGGATAACACCTTTGTGGGTGCAGAGACTCTGTAAGGAGTGTAGGAGTCATGGAAGCCTCTTAAGGTTTCAGAGAAAGTCAATCTTAGGAGGTTGAGTTCTTTTACGCACGGAGTCATAGCTGCAGGGTTTGCAGAACAGAACAAAGATTGAGGCCTTTTTCTTTTGGAAATTCTTCCGAGTCAAGGAGAAAGTGTGTAAGCTCAGGAGGATCACATCTTCCATTGGATCAGCTGAAGAGATCTGGACCGTTGAAGTTTCCACGTCTAGGGAGCAGTGGAGGAGCGCGCAGGATAGAAGATATTCTGAGCCGTTGGATCTCGCTCAGAATACCCGAAAGTCGTTAGATCGGCAGGAAGCTGCATGAGATTTAAACCTCAAGCATAGAGCAGAGAAATCTAAAAAGTCCTAAAGAGTGCAGAGTTATCGGGATTTTGGACATCGGGATTTTGGACTTCGAGATTTCGGAGGTCTCGAGGATGAGAGATCGAGACACTCCATGGTGGAAGTCCCGAAATAGCGAAAGGATTCTCAACCGTCTATCTGAAGGAGGACGCGTGTCACGAGATCACCCACATCGGGGATTCAGACACCAGGACTCACAAAAGGAGAATTTTGACTTCACACCTGGCGAAGTCCCAAAATGATCTAGGCCATCCATCCGTGGAGGACACGTGGCTGAGATCGAGGGTCCATCGGTATTTCGAATATCGGGGATTCGAGTTGATAGGGGAGATTGTGTCATTGGAGGTTGCAAGTCGCTAAATTGGGAAACGATGAGGACCGTCCATCTGAGGGAGGACACGTGGCAGCAATCCAGGATTTCAGGGAAAATACTGAAAGGAAGAGTCCATCGAGATTTCGGAAATTGGGAATTCGGGAGTCCCATTGACAAGAGATCGGGCTCTCATATTGATAAGTCCTTAAGGGAATACGACTGTGGTCTTATGAGAAGTGGTCATATGGACCAAAGAATAGACCAGGGGGCTAATCATTGATTGAAGCCTTTTCAGCATTTCGGCATTTCGGCATTTTGGAGATTGGAAGGTCAAGGAGTCAAGGACTCAAGACATCGGGACACTGATGGTTCTGAAACCCGAAATTCACAGTCATGTGCAGAAGACCATGAGGAAAGAAGAAGGACCTGTGGATCGAAAATTCGAGATTCCAGTCAGGAATCAAAAGAGTCGCTTCGGCTCAGGGAAGTGAATGAACGATCCTTAGGCGTAGGACCTGTCGAGGCAGGGTCTTTGGTGGTGCGTCATCAAGTGTGGTATCAGAGTTTGAATCTTGTCTGTAGATTTCAGGCAAGGGAAGCAAGAGGAGAAAGGAGCACTCTAATACACATCAAGTTTGGTATCAGAGCGTGATTTCAATTATATATTTCAGGTGAAGCGAGAAGGCAAAGGAAGATAGAGCACTGGAGACTATGTGATGATTGTTTGTAGGTAGGCAACAATCAAGGAGACGGTCACGACGACTGTAGGAAGAGGCTGGAGACACTCGAGGTGCAGAGTAACAGCAACAGGTTTTTCCAGGAGGGAAGACAGATACAACAATATGGCTACTGAAGGCCATAGATATTCTAGAAGAAAAAACCTAGAGTTGATGAGCAAAGAAGAAATAGATGAAGAGCTCACTGATATAAGGGCGGAGATAGAAAATCTTGCATTGCGGATGCAGCAGAATGCCAAGTTGAGATGGGTATACGAATGGCCCATGAGAAAGACGAAATCAAAATGGCCAGTCATGGAGTTGATGGCTAGACGACAGTGTAGGTTGTTAAGAGGATGGTTGAGGCATGCTGAAAACCTCGACGGACCTAAGGAGATGGTTCAGGTATGTGAACCAAAGACTGGGAGAAATCTCAATGATGCTGAAAAATGAATTGGGATCAGCTGAAGATCTCAAGGATTGTCAAGAAGATAGCCTAGAAATTCCCAATTGCCAAGAGGGAAAAGAGTCGAGTTCTCTACGGGATCTCACAAACTGTCATGAGGACAGCCGAGGAATTTCACATTGCCAGGAGGGAAATGAGACGAGGTCATTCTGGGATCTCATGGACTGCCAGGAGGGAAGCAGAAAGTTTCGAAATTGCTAGGTGGGCATGGGAATGGAAATGAGGCTATCTAAAGGTATCATGAACTCATAGGTGAGTTTAGATCAGCCTGAGGAGCTGATAGAGAAGATGAGCTCAAAGATGGATTTGGATCAGCAGATGCAACTAACAGAGAAGATCAGAGGAATCTTCTAATGATTGGAGGAATTCAGATATTCCTGTCACATAGCCCAGTTGAGGTGAGGATTTGTGTTTCTTATGGAAGAGAGACAATAGTAGAAAGACAACTAGCTGTGACTGTCAAAGAAGAATTGGAGCAGACATTAGAGACTTCCCAAGAAGGGGAAGAAGATGTGCATTTTGAGGAGTGGCTCAATACTTTCAGCCAGGAAGCTAAAAATACTGCAGCATTGGAGCTTGCAGAAGCTGAAGAAAAAGATGTAGACAACATTAGCTTTGTTGATCTGTGTGAATAAATTGAAGCCCTAGAGAGAAGGGTGATAGTGCAGGGTATGCACATCCAACAGGTGAGGTTGGAAGCAGATGAAGCATATGACATGGGAGATCATGATGATCTCCCCATCTACAGAAAGAAAATGTAGCTGCGGAGACTACATGAACAGGGCCAACCACTGGAGCAGCTGGACAAAATGATCGAGAATATCAGGAGGCTGATGGTAGAGTCAGTAGAGACTGCCAGCAAGGAGAAGTTGGGCAGAAAGGCAGCAGTAGCGTAGCAGCAACAACATCAAAGAGATGGGGCAAGGAGACTCCAGAAGATTGTTTGGGATCCAGAAGGATTTCCATAGCTGAGAGTGGGAGCACATGAGAAGGAGATCATGAATTTCTCAGTTGAGGAGTATGATGCAGGAGCATCTCTCCACATTAATCAGCCAGGCAGCTAGCCCACGTCAGCGCACGCAATCAATGAAGAGAGGCGCAGCCCTCATTTCAAATTTGAATTTGAATCTAATTAAATAAATGTAAGGTTGTTGAGTCGTAAAGACACGCTTTGCATAGGCATAGCTATAGGGAGCCTTGAATGTTTGTCAGGCTAAAATCTAGATCCAATTCTAGACTAGACAGCCCATTCAATGTAATTGAATAGGGTAGGTGATTTTGGAGGGAAGAGCCCGAAGAGCCCCCTCATGTAAAAGATCGAGCGATCTTCTTTGTATCATCACAGATAGAGATCGGAGAGATTAGAGAGATTGGAGAGATTTGAGAAGGAACCAAGACTCTGTTGAATTTCGTGCTCAGAACACCTTTGTAAAGAGGCATTTTATTAATACAAACAAAAGCAGTTTTTCCTGCAAGTATTTCTGTGTTGAATGAATTTATATGTGTGTTCTTTATATGTTGTAGATGTATGTTAGGTATGCATTTGTAGGGGTTGTTTGATTTCAGGGTTAGAGATATTTGAGGCTTCACACCAGGAGGGTGTGAAAGAACGCTGCGGGTTCTGATAGCCGTGCACGGAGAGTGCATTTCTGAATTCTATGGGTTCAGACAAAGGCGTGCCAGGAGGGCACATCAGCTGAAATCATCAGCTCAGAGGAAGACCTCAAGGTTTCTGAATACCTTGGAGGTAAGGCTGTGTATGAGAGACACAGTTGCAGACATAAACTCTATTGTGAGTTCTATAGAGATCTGCCAAGTGGGCATTGAGCATATGCACATGTTGCATTAAGGAGGAACTCTACTGTGAGTTCAATAGGAAGACATAATCCCTGTGGGATTATGCAAGAGCTCTTCCAAGAGGGCATTGAGAATATTCATAGTGATGCATTGAAGGAGAACTCTGCTATGAGTTCAGATCTTCACAGGGTTGCTGAACACCCTGAAGACTCATCAAGAGGTTGCTTGAGCGAAGGAGTTCCAGGAGGGCATCATATTTCTCCATCTGAAGGAGAGGAAAAAGGATAAATTTCTTAGAGTTCGAAGCTACAGGAAAAGATCAGAAGGGATAGCACCTTCATGTGAATAGAGAATATGCAAGGAGTGTAGGAGTCGTGGAAACCTCTTAAGGTTTCAGAGAAAGTCAAGCTCAGGACAGCAAGTGCTTTTACACACGGTGTCATAACTACAGGGGTCACAAAACAGAGAAAATATTGAGGCCTTTTTATTTTGGAAATTCTTCCAAGTCATGGAGAAAGCGCATAAGCTCAGGAGGATCACAGCTGCCATCGGATCAGCTGAAGAGATATGGACCGTTGAAGTTTCCACGTCCAGGGAGCAGTGGAGGAGCACACAGGATAGAAGAGATTCTAAGCCGTTGGATCTCGCTCAAAATACCCGACAGTCATTGGATCGGCAGGAAGTTGCATGAGGTTTAAACCTCAAGCACAGAGAGGGGAAATCCGAAAAGTCCCGAAGAGTGTAGAGTTATCGATATTTCAGACATCGGGATTTCGGAGGTCTCATGGATGAGAGATCAGGACACTCCATGGTGGAAGTCCTGAAATAGCAAAAATATTTGTAGCCGTCTATCTGAAGGAGGACGCGTGTCGCGAGATCACCCATATCAAGGATTTGGACACCAGGACTCACAGAAGGAGCATTTCAACTTCACACCTGGTGAAGTCTCGAAATGATCTAGGTCGTCCATCTGTGGAGGACACGTGGCGAAGATCGAGGGTCCATCAGTATTTTAGATATCCGGGATTCGAGTTGACAGAGGAGATTGTGTCACTGGAGGTCGCAAGTCACAAAATCGTGAAAGAATGAGGACCATCCATCTGAGGGAAAACACATGGCAACAATCCAGGATTTCGGGGAAAATCCCGAAAGAAAGAGTCCATCGGGATTTCAAAAATCGGGAATTCGAGAGTCTCATTGAC
>SNQJ01S0013123.1:47969-80172 GCA_010110895.2 Picea sitchensis
ATATGGACCAAAGCATAGCCCAGGGGATAATCGTTGAATGAAGCCTTTTCGGCATTTCGACATTTCGGAGATCGGAAGGTCGAGGAGTCAAGGACTCAAGACATCAAGACACTGAGGGTTCTGAAACCCAAAATTCATGGTCATGTGCAAAAGACCGTGAGGAAAGAATATGGACTTGTGGATTGGAAATTCAATATTCCAGTGAGGAATCAAAAGAGTCGCTTCGACTCAGGGAAGTGAATGAACGATCCTTAGACGGGGAGGTCAGGCGTAGGACCTGTTGAGGCAGGGTCTTTGGTGGTGCGTCATCACCCTGATGGTGTGACATTTTCTCCCATTTTTTGGAATGACACATGGTGCTTCTTTTTGGCACGGAAAACACACAGAGGCTGAATTAGTCACACAGTGGATGCATTTTGGCGAGGAGAGATAACAAATTATTGGGGGAAAAATTCTAGGAAGTGTATTTTGTTGAATTTCTGGCCAAACCAAGTGCAAAAAGATCCCAGCTAGGGGTTTTTGGACATTATGGAGCCATTGGATCCATCTATTTTTCATTCTGAGTATTGTAAAGCATTGATTTTAACACTTTTAACATATAATAAAAATGATCCATTGGAAGCTGGACCAGGATATGTAGCCCAAGAGAAGAGTGAACTCCTTTATCATTTTGTTGTGTTATGTGCTTATTTTGATGGTTGTTTATGTCTATTTGTGATGTTCATTTCAAGTATAAAAAAAACAATAATTTTATTTTCTTGCAACTTGATCCAATTTCCCAAGACACATACATTTTCCACTTGCAAATTTGTATACAAAAACCCTTTTAATTTTTCGATCACCAATGCTCCAAACCTTCCTCGGAGTCTGATGCACATGAACTGATACTTCTCCAACTTAGAACACCATCGGTAGTGGGGTTAGAATAATCATCCATCCACATAGTCATTTTATACAAGTTGTCAATGTTGTTTCCCATTGTTGTCTCTATGTATCTCTTTCCTTTAGTTGGGTCCAATGGTGCAGTAACTTTCAAATCTCCAACTTCAAATATGATGTCCCTCCTCTTTAGATTAATGATCACCTGATTACCAAAGCCCCATTCAAGTCCCATCAGTGTTGGATATGGTTTAATTTCATCCATAATATCAATAAATTCAAAGTATACCGCATTGTGTACCTATCTATGTTCACCAGTAGTCTTGTCAATCGACTAATTGGTACTATATTGTGTTGATTTATGAGCCTTAATTGAATAGGAGACCAGATCAACTTGGGTTTTCCCATCATCTCCGAGGTATGCTTTGGTAATACATTCACATCAGACCCCATGTCCAAGATAACATTATCCACATCATATTCCCCGATCTACGCACTTAATATGAATTCTCCATTGGTCCTCTTTCTGCTCAGTACTTCATTCACTACCTTATATGCGACGAGATTTTCCCTTCCTTGCATGCAATTATCAATCATTTCATATAGTGTATTCAACGCAGTTTTATGTTTCATTATCTCTATGCAAATTCTCAGGAATTCTCCTAGATTTCTTACCTTCCCAGTTGGCTTCTTTGGCACAACAAAATCATTGGCATGTGGCAAAGATGATGTTGATGCTCCCTAATCGTATCCAAGTACCTCTTTTATTTCCCTCTGATATGTCTCCTTATTGTGTTGAGGATCAAAGGTTGGCATCAGTCTTGTTGACTTCCTTACCCATTTATCATCCTACTTCCCTCCATTTTTCACATTAACTCATGTCATAGCTCCTACGTGCGTAACAACTATTATTATAGGTCCTTTGTATCACATTTCGGCTAATATTTTCTATACATTCTGATTTGGATTCTGGTTTTGATTCCCTCTTTCCTGCAATTTTCCAAGTAATAGAGGAAAACATTATTTCACATGGTCCAGTTCTCTACAGTATGTGCACGTTGTACATGGATTTAGGAAGTCGCGGGATAAGTGTCTCGGTTGATTATAATTGTAACATATTATCGGCTCTCTTCCTCCTCTACCAAAATTTCCTCTGCCTCAACCTCTGCCAAAGATTCCTCTGTTTCCTGGATTAAATCCTCTCTGATTATTATATTGCGGACCACCTCCTTCTATCACAACATTCTCCTCCTGAATCCTATACATATCTTAAGTGAACTCCCTCATCAAATCGAATGTGCGACAATCCTTCTCTTCATGTCCAACTAACTTGAAAAAAATAAAAAATAAGTTCCTTGGTGTGCTCTGATACTTCTGTACTAATGAAAATTCAATCAAATGGTGTCCCCATTTCTTTCATACTTCACAATATACCCCTCGTGGTAATGGATTCAGTGCTCGAGTTGCCAAATATTGTGCGGATGTTGGGAATTGATCCTTGTGGTGGTCTTCAGTCCTACACTTGGTACACCAAACTTGTTCACATTTATCCTTCCCTTTATTGAGTTCTTCCAATTGTATTGTCATGCCAACCAACTATGTATGTACTTGTGCCATCCCTCTACTATCTCCTATAGGGGATGCCTCTAATTTCATTGCAATCTCCAAAGCTTTAGGATACGATGCAACCTTCTGTTGAATCAATGGTCTGCTAATGTGTGGTACAATTCCTGCAATAAGCCATTCTTCATGTTATTGATCAAGGATCTGGAATGTCAGTATACCCATCATATCCTTAAAAAATTGTTCATAATCCCAGACTAATTCAGTCTCCATTTGTTTAATTTCCTTCATCTTTGTAATATACTATGACTCAGACTTTGTCCTCTTGAACTCGTTCAACAATGCTTGTCTTATCCCTGCCAAAGTCATGGCTTGTCCTGTAGGCATGGTACTCTACAACTTCATGTACCAGACTAATGCATGACCTTTAAATGTTGTTTCCAACTATGCAATTGTCACAACTTCTTCTTGGACATTCTTTGCATCCCAAATTGTCTTGCAAACAAATAGATTTTTTGGGGGGTCCTTTGACCCAACTCCTTGGAACTCAGGAAGTATGAAGGTGTTTTTTCCCTTTCCATGTTGGTTTGTGTAGTCCATCATCTTGGCAATGTTGGCTAACTCTGACTCCGCACGCTGCTTCCACTGCTCTGATTACTACTACTCTGTCCTCCCTTGATAACTATGAGTGATTTTGATAAGTCTTGAATTGTTATCTCTAATTGTGGTGATGCACATGAGGTCATGGATTCAACACATGATTCAATATGAGTAGGGCTTGATGAATATTCTATTATAGGACTGGAATGGAACTCCTATTCCTCTCCTTTTATGTATTGTATCTCCATGGTTTGGACTATTCTATAAGGTCCTCTCCACTCTAGATCACTTCACGACTCTCCTTTCTCATCCCTAGTATTTCATCTCTTGTGCCTCCCTCTTCTGTGAAATAATCCCAACTCATATTCTTCTTCTGATACAACTTATCTAGTTCTCTACATCCTCAGTCCCTCCCTCCCTTCTTCATTTCTTCCTTTATTCTCTCATGTACTCATACTATCCTATTGTCATCTCCTGGTTCCCCTATGTGCATGAAGCCCCTTAGTAGTCAAACTCCATTATCATCACAAATTTGTTATACAAAAACATATTTATCCATGTATGCAATGATTTCATGAACCTTCCATGTGGACCTTTGAAGAAGTCTCTTTCTACAACATTGTATGACTAGGTACAAACTAGTACAAATTATATAGTATATCCTCATAATATACTATCCAACTAGAAATCAACTGCGTGAGAAGTTTTATTACTTACAAAATTTAGTTGTCTTACCAACTCAGGATTTCAATTCCTCAGTGTTGTAGTTTAGTACCTTCCCTTGTTCTCCACTAATATTTCTAACCACTTAGTCAGACTAATTAGAAATTTGCCAAAAACAATTTCATGAAACATTCTTTACACATACCTTTGCATCCATTGTTCGTCATTGATCTAAGGGTTTCTATTATATTTTCGAGCAAAATCTCATTCCTTCCCTTCTAACCATTATGATATTTATTTCTTATCGTCCTACAAAACATTCCCTCTATCACATATTCCAGGTCTTGACAACAAAACCATTTGTTGGCATGCATGTGGTTGTAAGATTCTAGGTTTGAATTATCTTCACCAACAAAAATTGTCATACACCGTCCCTTTTAGCATCACCTGCATGCAATTGAAGTTTCACCCAAGGAATCTATTGGGGCTACAAGAACCGATTTTCTACAATAGTGAGGGAATGGGAGGTGATCATCCTTGTCATTATTACTTATTTGTTCTGTGTGCATTATTTTGTATTTTCTCTCTTTAGGTTACTTAGTGAATTAAATTATGTATTACCATTTTAATTTATTTTGCAACATAAACCAAGTACTATAACATCCATAACTATTGCACAATGATCACACGAATAACACATTTAGTCTAACATGCATCAAGAAAGTATCCACGATCAATCACATAAAAGACAAGTAAACACAATAGTTAACATGGTTCACCCAACTTTGGGCTACGTACACAATGAATGACTTCTTTATTATTCTTTATGTAATTATCTCAGACTTGCATATTTCACTTACAAAGATACATCATGCTATATTTCCCTTCATCTATCCTAGTTGCTCTTCAATGCAAGCCTCTCTCTCTCTACACCATCTCCTTAACATTCAGACACTGACTCTTTCCTTCGTAGCCTATTCTATCACTCTCCTTACTGACATGAAATATTGATATATTGGAGGAGAATCCATAGTACCACTCGAGAATAAACCTTATTACCCCAACCCATTACATATTTATACATGAATTCTAGGGCTTAAAAACCTAGTTTTCTCATCCTAAAATCCTATTACAATTCTTGACAACTCAAGTTGACTTGTTGTTCCGGCTTCCTTACCTTCATTTATTCCTGCATGATTCTTTTTCCTTCTCGACAACTCATATTCCTACATTTTCATGTCTTGTTGTTTTTAGCATGTCGAACTATTTTCCTTCCTTTTTTCCCACTTTCTTCTCTGGTTTATTCTTATGTGCACTATACTCTTGAATGTTCCTCAACTATGCAGTCATGAGTCTAGATTTTCCTCAACTACGCACTCCCGAGCTTGGATGTGCCTTAATTGCATACTCCTCTCCTGCCTTGTCTTCTTTCTTCTTCTCTTGCACACATCTTCCATACTTGGGATTTTTATGAATACTATTCCACAATTCCTGTCCAACAGATTGGTTCCATGTTCTTAGAACATAGGAACATGTTGTTAAGGCACTCATTCTCTTCATCCAGTATAATTTTATCTCTTTTTCAGACTCAAAAAAGAACATGAAAAATACATTACTGATTACAATTTTATCTGTTTTTAGGAATCTTAAAAGAACATGAAAAAGTTATATAATGAGCATACTTGCATCATTATTTCACACTGATTAAACCATGAAGGAGATAGAAACCAAAAAAATTAATAATAAAAAGAGTAGAGGGGTTTTCACCATTGGTCTATTCTCAAAATGAAAACGTCAATCGAGTCACCCTTGAACATGGCATATGTTTGAGTCCTCATCATACAGTTCAGTTTTAGCTTTCCTAGAAATCATCCCTGTAATATGAGTCAGAGATACTCCTCTAACTGGTTACTCTTCCAGTCATCATGGAGAGTGCCTCAATGCCTCCTTTGTTGTTGCACTATTTTCCTCCAGCTCTTGTGTTTATCTTCTAAGTCACCATTGTGTTGTGATATATGTTCAAGGGAAGTTTAATCCTCAGTCATCCATCTGTTGTTATATTGAATTTCGGAGTCAGCCATCCCTATGTGAGTTGTACTTGGTGATATTCTCTCTTTACATTATCTCTCAAGGTATGTTTCATGTCGATTAATGGGGGATACATTAAGTCCCTCCTTTGAATTATATCTTCATATCGACTCCAAAACATTATCTAGGAAATGGATCTAGAAACGAGATGGTACCATGGAGTGTATAGTCCTTGGTGGAATACCTCCTCATGATCGATAGTGGATTTACATCATTGACTCATGATGGATTGAATCTACAAGTATTCAAGATCATATCCTCTTATCACACTTGCTATATTTTACTAGGTACCTAGGGATCCATCTTCCTCATTGGTAGATTCCCTCACGTCTCTTAATGATATACCTCAATGATCAGTAATTGAATGGTTCCTACCATGCTTGACATCATCTCATCTATTCGTATGAAGTATATTTTTACCATTAGGGTTTGGGACAAAGATCTTGGGTTCAGGGACAAATCATTCCTTTACATCATCTCCTCCCAAGTTGTGATGGAGTATATCACTTATCTTTGAGTATTTTAAAGACTTTGGGGGTACTTTACTCGATGCTCATTGTCTTCCTGGTATATATATGTTGTTTCATAGACCCACATTGTATTTAGTGATGTTTATGATTATATACATGACATAGATACACATTTTATTGTCTTGTGTCTATAATATCATTGATGACATGGATCCACCATGTATTTTTTCATGGCCATGCTCTTTCATTTCATGTCATGGATCCATAGTGTATTGTTTGGAAACCATTCTCTTTATATTATGAGTGTGTCTTCCTAGAGGATGGTCTATATATACATTCATCCTTGGTGTTTTATTGTAGTCACTCTTTGACCACCAAACCTCCTTTTCTCTCTCCTCACACTGCCTCACATGAACATTATTTATTGTAATGTGTTTCAGACATCCATTCATTTCCTGGACTCACACATTAGGGGGCATCTTTTATGGAATTAATTTCCACCCTACATGCCAGGAGAGAATCAAGAAGAAGATGAAATCCAAAGAACAATTATTGCTTGAGATTTAGGACCCTTTTTAGGATCATTGTGGGATTCATAGGATACAACAAACAATGATCATCGCATATCATATGTAGTGCAACAAGTGATGATCTATGTAACCTTTTAGATTTGATGAGTTATGAAGAGCTAAGAAATGGGTGAGTTTTATCTTTGAGGAATGAGCCTAGGAACTCACATCATTTGTGTTTCTACTAGGTTTTAGAAGATCTAGAAGCTCTCCCAACCATCTTCCAAGGATATATATAAGGAATAAAAATATTGAGTAAGAGAAAAGAAGAATCAATTGCAGAGTTATGTTGTCCAATTGCAGAGGTGAGTTTCCTATTCACAACAACCATAAATCAAATTTCCTAGTCTAGTAAAGAAATTGAGGAGAAGAAAGGAAAAGGGAGACAAAGGGCAGTGCATCAACATCCAAGGTATGAAATTTTGATGTATTTATTCTATATTCATTAATATATCATTGGTTTTTCCCCTACATTTTTTTGTAATTAATGTGAAAATGTGTAGATATGGTTTATTTCACTATAGATCAGGTTAGATCCAAGTTGAATCTAGAATTATAACACCAAGTAGAGAGGTAGAAATACATTTCTTGTCTATTTTTTGCATGAAGAAGGTTGTGGAAGCTGGAGCTGGTATTTCAGATCTACAACAACTGAGATATATGAAGGAAAGCCTACATATAAAGGTACACTATCTCTACCACTCCTTAGGTTAATAATGAATCCATTTGCTTGAATCTATGGAAGCCATAGAAGTCTAAACCCATTGTCCATCTAGGATCAACATGTAAATCCTATGGAGATCTACGTATAATACTGGTGATATTTATCCAACAACAATGTCCATTTTGTGCAACAACTCCACCAATCCATTTCTTGCATGAATCAATGCACAAAATGAAATTATCCTCTAGATCATCAATCTTCAATATTGGTGCAGTTTTTAGTAAATTGTTCAAGTATTGAAAACTTTCTTCACATTCAGAAGTCCATTCAAACATCACATCCTTCTTTTGCAAAGAAGTGATTGGGTGTGCAGTATTTGAAAAGTCTTCAATAAATATTCTATAATAAACTCCAAGTCCCATGAATGATCTAAATTATGTAAGATTCTTTTGTCTAGGCCATCCCCTGATTGCCTCAAGCTTCTCTGGGTCCACTCCTATGTCCTCTTATGAAATAATGTGGCCCAAATAATGGATATTCCTTCCGTAAAATTTAAATTTTCTCACATTCTCATACATCTTTTGCTCCCTCAATACTTGTAGCACCATTCTTAAATGTTTCTTTTGTTCCTCTGTTAACCTAGAATAGAGGAGAATATCACCTAAAAAAAATTTAACAAACTTGTCTAGATGTTCCTTGAACACTCCATTCATAAGACACATGAAGACAATTATTTCATTTGAAAACCCAAAAGGAACCACTACAAACTCATAATGATGACACCTTTTTCTAAATTTTGTCTTACTGATATCGTCTTCATCAATTATCACTTGATGGTAGCTTGAACTGAAGCCTATATTGGAAAATATATTTTCACCCTTCAGTTGATAAAAAATATCATCAATTCTTGGCATAGGATACTTGTTGTTTATGGTAACCTTATTCAACTGACTGATATGAGTTCAAAACATGAAGGTTCCAGCCTTCTTATGCATAAAGAGAACTAGGGCACCCTAAGGTGAGACATGTGGGCATGTATACCCCTTCTTCAAAAGTTCTTCAAGTTGCGTATGGAATTCCTTTATCTATGGTTTTCTCAAACTATAAAGATTCATCAACATTGGGGAAGCTCTAGGTATTAAATCAATAAAGAAACCATTTCCTCTCTTTGGTGGAAAACTTGGTATTTCCCCAAGCACATATTGATATTCTTTGAAGACTAGATGGTCTTCAACACTTGACACTTTATCTTTGGTTTCCTCTTCCTTGTGGGATGCATAAATACAACATTCTTTTTTGAAACCCTTTTTCAAATTCATGATTGAAATTTATCTGATGGATATAGGAATTGGAATGCCTTTCAGTTTCCTTTACTACCCTTAATCATCAATACAAGTGAATTCCTTGGCGTAGCAATCTAGGAAATCATGGTGATTTTCCAACCGATGCATATGAACTCAAAGGCATGATATTCAAATATTCATTTATACTCACTGAATTCATGTCCACTCGAAAATCCTTAACTAGCTCATTGATCCTTCTCTTGGATCCAGTAGCTAGATGTACCAACCAAGATTTTCCATGCTTGCATGTTTTCAAATAAAACCTCTCAACAAGATTAGAATCTATGTAAGTACATGAATATATCCATAATCTATTAAAATTCCTATGGGTTCGTTATTGATATTACCTTCCACCTCAATCATGTGAGATTGATGGTCTACTTTCCTGAATATTATGGACAATTATCATCCTATATCCTTTGTGAGGGAAATTTTTATACATGTGTTCTCCCTCACATCCCCAACATTTTATGGAGTTTTGTCTTGGCCTTTACCCCAAAGACTCTATGGGCTCATTTTGTGATGGTTATCCTTGAGAATTATTTCTGAAAGATGGTGTCTTATACCCTTTATTTCCTTTCTCCATCTTGCATTTCTCCTTTTCATCCCAAAACTTTTGAAAATATGGCCTTCCTTTGTTCTAATCATAAATATATTTTTCTTTCCTTATGGATTCTTCGAAGGTCTTAGGCTCATTAGAATGAATTTTATCATTTTAGAAATATGGTAGTCCACTTAAGAAATATTTGTGTTTTAACCTTCCAATCCTTTATGAATCCAAGATACCTCAACAATTCTAGAAACTTCCTCTCATACACATCCATTGTCATGCTTATAATCTTGAGTTCAAAGAACTCTTCCATATTCTTATCTGAATAATGCTCTAACAGGTATTTCTTATGAAAATACTTTTTGAACTACATCCATGAGATCCTCTTCTCATCAATATGTGTAACTTTCTTGAGTTAGTCCCACCACATTGATGTTTTTCCCTTAAGATGGTATATTGCAATTTTAGCCTCGAAGTTTGATGCATAATTATGAAATTGGAAATATTTTCTGATCTATAGAAACTAAGTTTCTGCTTCTTCACCTTTCTTATGATCACGATCAAATGTAGGATAATTAATCATCCTAAGATATCCTTTCAAATCATCTACCTCATACCTCCTTTTATGATGTCTCATAGGAGACAAACTTGGGTTTTTATGGGATCTGAGAATGCATGTGCCCTTCTAATTGAGTTCATTGGTGATGGTGATGATGTATACTACCACTTCTATAGCTCTTAGAACTTCTAGCATCCTCCCTCCTAGCATGATATTTGTGCTTTTCTACCTTCCTTGAATATCATTCTTTGTTTATTTTCTTTTGCAATATGTTTAGGCATTGTAACAACTGAGTTTTGATGTGGTTTTTCTCCTCTTGATCTCTTAAAATTATTTCATTATCTTCTCTATAGCTCACCACTTCTCTCTTCAAGCTTCTCATTGTCTCTACTAGCTTTGTGTTTTCTATTTTTCCTTCTCTATGTCCATTTGATTTAGTCTCTTCATTTCTTAAGATGTTATTTATCACTTTCACTTCCTCCTCATGGATATGAGCTCCATGTGCATCTTTCATGTCTATACTCCTCATTCTAAATGTGATCTATTCTACATGTACCCTTAATTTTATAAAATGGGCATGTAACAAAATTATGTTAGATGAGGAAAATTCAACAATTATGTAAAATTATGCATATTTTTTCCCTTTAATTTCACCAATCATCTTTCTTCCGAGACTCCCTATGAATTATACTACTCAAATCACAATTATGGATCCGTAGGTGCATTCCTCTATCAAATATATTTCTAATGACTACTTTCTTTCTCAATTGTGATTTCTAAGTGAAAATTTATAGTCATGTGAATATTGCCAATTTTACACTTTTGTGCACTTTATTCCTAGTGCAATTAAGCTCAGACACCAAATTATGCCACTTGTAGAGGATTCTTTCCACCATCCTGAGCCTTGGAATTATAACATGATAAACTTAATAATGAACTTAAGGTTGTAATAATGATAAACTTAATAATAATGACATAAGGTTGTAACACCTTTAAATCCATAATTTATTCAACCAATCTTAAGGTTATAATCCATATGATTATGGATTATTCTCTTTTTATAAACTATACCAAGGATGAACTCCATACGATGACACTATTATAACACTCCATTATTCAATGTATCAAAGAATTTAAATGCCTCTCTAAATTAACCTCATTGTCGATCATAGGGTTCTTACAGCTACAACCATAGCTCTTATGAGTTAATACACAACTATCATCTTGTGGTAGAAATACTAATCGGGTCGTATCAAGTACTTGGTCTCATTTTAACTCACTCTGCGTAGACTCAAGTTTGAACTGTGATATAGTGCCACACCTTATGCCAAAACTCTTCATTCTTATGGTTTTACAGAGAAGTATGGAAATCTCGCTCTATCTATTGGTCTTTTGGTGATAATATATCTTAGAAAAGGATTTGTAGACCATAGTGGATGCATAAGGTAATATTGGTCATCATTTTTATTTACACAGTTTTTTTGTTTTACCGAACCATTTGTTCTTATGAGTGAATCTCACCATTACATATTTTATTTTGGTTTACAAAGGGTCGTTGTATCCATTAAATGCAAGTGGTTGGCCTCCAGCGTTTTCATAGGCTTTCTATCCTCTTGGGTAAGTTCAACTGAGTTTCCATTGTTGATACCTTGTTTACAAAAATAGGTTAACCATAGAAATCTAATAGTTAAATAATGTTTACTACACAGGGGTTGAATATTCTTCTGGCGTATTCACGTATTCACGCCCATACTATAGTTATGTAATATGGAAATCATTCGGGGTTACACCCATAATGTTTAATCATTGTTTGAGTTAACACCCTCATTTGGGACTCTTTAATAATATCGAGTTCGAAACTCATATTATCTGTAAATACCAGCATGCTTCATTCAAGTCAAGCTATAGCTTTCAAGCTGCTTCCTTCTCAAGGTAAAGATTATCTTCTAGAAACTCCTGTTTTAGTTTGGATACATCTCGGGTTTTCAATTTTTTTTCAGTTAAATTCATTGTTAACCTACATTCCGTGGTTGCACGGTGTCGACGCTGCGGAGAGTGAACCCTAAGTTTCTGCAACTAGAATGTAACCAAGCGTAAATAATTTGGTTCTCCTCTTCTACACAAGACCGATATTCAATTCAACACTATTGCACTCTCCATGGTTTGAATATTTATGTCTAAAGATGTACACCTATTGACAATGGGCACATTTAATAGGTTTTTAGTTCTTAATACGTTTTCTATGAATGAGATCTTGACATTTCATGTTTATGCTGAACTCACTTTTGGTGACGTGTTTTTGTGCTGGCATCACCAACGATGGCCAGTCGAAAAAACAGTCGCCAATTAATGTATGGCCGCGTTTCTGTGCTGGCATAGCCAACAAGAAATTTATGATTTTGTTTTAATATGCCTTTCGAAATTAATCAGCCACGTAATTGTGGCTGTGCTAGTTATACTACCCCTTACTTGAAAAATTGGAATAATTTTTTTTACCATAGTGATAACGACGACAATTGTATCTGGAATACATTTCTGATATGATGTCAGATAAATTGTTATTAGCATAAATTCTATTCATGGTATTTGTGTATTATGAAGTATCCCTCGGCTTGAAGTGAAGTTCAGGGTTTAATACCCATTATATAATATATCTTTGCTATTTAAAGTTGAAGTATTAATACACGTTACATAATATATCGTTGTTATTTCATTGATTATATATATGAAAAGTTTTGACTCCGAAGAGTCTATATCGTGACGACTTTAGTGCATATTTTATTATAGCCTGTACAAAGTTTTTCCCTCTTCCAACGGGGTCGACGGGGACTTACATGAATAAATCATTTTTCATGTATGTACAAAGGGTTTAATAATCAGGCTTCATATTTATTAACGAGGTTGTCCTTTATACTAATTTCCATTCTAGGCATGAATATATAAACCCCTTCTTCTTTTATTACCTTGCTTGGCTTTCTGGTAATGACATAAGACTATATTTGCATTGTTTTTGTATGGTCTAGTAAGACTATATTTGCATTGTTCCTTGTATGCTTTAGCAATTTTCTTTATGGAATTATTCCTCTCAAGCTACTAAGTTGTTAGCAATTTTCTTTATGGAATTATTCTTCTCAAAGTACTGAGTTGTTCTTAGTTAAGATAAATGAGAGATGGTTCATTAGGTAAAAGTTCTAAGTCTATCATCAAAAATACATATATATATATATACTTCGGTTATCTCTTTAAGTGTATTTTCACTTACATATATTTCATTTCAAGATGCAACCTTTTATGTTGGATAATCAAATAAATATGTAAGATAAATAAATCGATTCTTTGTTTCCTTTTTTTCAACAAAAGTAAGCTATTCCTAGCTTAGCCATTCATTATATGAGGACTTTCTTGTTTTTCATACCACACTAATGTAAACAATATTTTTTCTAGAATAAAAATAATATCTCAACACTAATCTATACTCAAATGTCTGAACATTAATCTATACTCAAATGTGAAAATAATAGAGATCAAGAATACAAAACAAACACTTAGAACTAGACTTTCTCTATTGTAATAATTTCTTCAAGTTATTGTCTTTAACTATTGCAATGTGCTAACTTAGAACCAAAATAAAATAACTAAAATATAGAAAAAATATATGAGCCTTCTTCAAGATGGGAAAAAATCAGAGTAGAAAACGAGTTCCTCCGAACCATAGACCAAAACAACCAAGATTACTTGTTCTTGTCACCTATGAACCTAAATTGTTATTCCATAGGAACTAAAAACTGCATGACCTTTTCTAAAAATGTTAGTGTTTGACTCTTTCTCATAACCATCAAACTCAAGTTCACCTCACAAGTACTCAACAATGTCTTTCCTCCTTTATACTGTTCTTTTCTTTTCTTATTTTACCAAGAAGAAATAGATTTCCTAGGTCTTTTTCCAGGTTAGCCTCGTCCCTAACCCTAGGGAATATTCTTTGGCTAACTTTGTGCGAGCTTGTACAAAGCAAAGTGTAGTAAGTTTACACTTGTCCTCATGGACAATATTTAATATGGTGTTTTTTTTATCCCTTTTCACTCTCCCATAGAATATTGATTTACTCTTTATAACTCGATACTATAATAAATTTCTTCATAGTAAATAAAATGAATTGAAATAATATGTACAAAAATATTTATCATCATCGATGTTTATGATGATATAAATTTAACATAATTTTTCGCAACATAAATTCGCAAAAATAAAAATATTCATTTTTTTATAAATGGAGGGATATTACATCATCAAGAGTAGAGCCCCTACCACTGAGTACCACCCTACTCTTTGAAAACATCTAATTTGAAATTTCTCGCAATTTGGTGCATAATTGAACAATGGCCCTCGCTAGAGATTCTATAAACCTTAACACCACAAACACGCCTAGAAATTTTCATCTACTTCTAATTTATCATACTCCTTTTATGATTAAAATATGATTTTGGATCGAAACATAGTTTTTTAAAACATAGGACAACTTTCAAGTATGTATAATCCTTATTGACATGGCCATTTATGTGGCACCTTGGGTCCACTTGGTACCTTGAGGTGACTCCATGTCATCCCTTTTCCACCCTAGCTCTACCTTGTCATCCTATGGGATTTCTTCCTCCTCCTCCTCCTCTCTCTCTCTCTCTCTCTCTCTCTCTCTCTCTCTCTTCATCACCCTTCTTCTCTTTCCTCCATTATATTTACTTTTCTTTTTAATTTTTTTTATTAAATTATATTTACATGCCCCACCAATACTTGGTTTCTCACTTGGAATGACTATATCCTTAATGGGAGAGGATGTTACCTTCTACACTAACACCCATCCACTAGCTGTAGTGATAGGCGAGTCCCATCCCATTGCCTTTTCCCTTGGCACACAATTTCTCGATTGTTGATGACAGATCAATGGTCCACAATGATTATGGGAGTTTGAAGTTGCATCCAAAGTCTTGTAACCACTTACCACCATTGTGCCACATGGAGATTGGAGCCATTTAATTGGCTACTATGGTTTTGAATTGGGCTCCAATGCCACTATTTCCAAGTCCCATAAACCACCTTTCTCACGTGGCACATATGTCACCCCTCGATCCTGCCACAATGCACCTTATCCCTTCTCTCAGTCTCTATCGACATTTCCACATGTACACTTGGATGCATGGCATATCCACCATGGAAATACCACTATTATAGTCCATGTCACCTCTCATGTGGTTTCCATGTCTCCATGTATGAAATTTTCCAAATTTTCCAAAAAATTAAAAAAATTGTCAAATTTTAAAAAATGCCTAGTTTCAAAATTGACAGGGAGGCCACCATGAAAATATAATTTAAGATTCCTTAGGATAAATTCAACCCTGTTCTCAACCAATTTCATCCACAATTATCCTTTCGATGATTCTAGACATGAATCCAGCATCAATTTGCACTTAAATTTAGGGTTTTGCTATTTTTTTCCTCAAATTTGTCCATTGTTGCTTTGAAACTTTATGAATTTAGTGAAAATATACCTTGAATTTGTCAATTAAAGATCCATATACCATATTTTATGGATTTTATCCATATATAGGCTTCTTTTCTTAATTTTACCGAACTTTGTCCAAGAATTTTCCTCAAATGATTTGCAAGCATACTCACCATTCTTTCTTTGCTCTCTATAATTTTCAATTCAGCCAATTCCAAGATTGTAATTACTCAAGCAAAGGTTAAAATTGAGGATTTTAATCCATGAGTTCAATTTCCTCAAAACTACAGGAATTTTCCCTAATTCCTCATAGAACATTTTGTCAACTAATTTGCAAACATGCTCAAATCCCACCTCTATAATATCTACACACTACACTATAATGTTTGGCCCATACATCTTGAGTGTTATAGTTAAGGATATTATACCACATTGTAACACATCCCATACTCACTTTTGGGCATATGTCATGAAAATTTAACTTCTGTCACATACTTAATTTTTAAGATTCTCTTACGTCGCTCACTAATACTTTGATACCATGGATAATTATGCTAAAAAAGGATCTAATACCAATATGAAATAATATGATCTTCGTATGAAACACTTATGCAGTCTTAACATAATTTAATACAACGCATAACTTATGCAAAGCACATAAAAAAATTAGAAAATATAAATGTGCACCACAATAGAAATTAAGCACATTATTACACATAATAAACAACATATAAATAACATAACAAAACACTTATATTTATATGAAAATACCAATTTGTTGTAAGATGTTAGATGTTCCACCCAACCATAGACATTGTTGTTCTATCTTTGTCAACTACACGACATCCCCAAGATGGGGTTGTGACTCCACTAAGGAAACAGATACCTAAGCCAACTAAGGTCTGATAGTCAACAAAAAAAATGGCTAGGCCAAGTTACCAAAATCCAACATCAATTACAACATACAACCTCTCATTCCACACCAGTTTTCATGACCCAAGGAAGTGTACTGCATTGTTTTCACCATAGTTCCTCGGTCTATCCCACTTCCCTTCCAGGTATCCAACACAAGTCACATAGGAAGTTTCATATATCTATGGCTCTAGGAATTCTAACTAATATAATGTAGTCTCCAAGCACCTTCCAGCCTCACTTAAGGAAAACTATCGCAGACAATTCTCCCTCCAAGGCTCCAAACTTACCCAAGGAAACTCAAGGAGATTTTTTCACCCAAATTCACCTAGGAATCATGGGGTTTCATAAGGTAATAAGGTCACACACTGCAAGGAAACCACCTTATAGGGGAGTTTTTTGTGGATATTTTTAGTGTTGCAATATCAGGAAAAAAATTCAAACAATCCTCAACTACAACCTCCATTATTCATAGAAAACATTTTAACATATGTTCTATATAACTAAAAATATTAGGTGGGAAGATTTTTTTTTGTCAATGCTTACATTGGTAAAATGCATCAATGCATTGTCAAGTAAACTACACCAGTGCATACAAAAAGATACAAAGAATGGGTGCGCATATAATTATTACACACTTGTCCACCCTTTTTTTTGTATGCAACACCGATGATTTTTTGGTTTATGTATGCACTGGTTCATATTTTTGTTACATGAAGCACCAATGGTCATATAAATATTACACACTAGGTCGTTCTATTAATTTTATGGCACACTAGTGCTCATATAATTTTACACATCGGTACCTGTATTACCATGTGTGCCGAAGCGAAGTGAAATTTCAAACATTTAAGATGTCGATGCCATTCTTTATTAATAAACAATGGTGCATATATTATATGTAAAGCATTGGTGCATGTTGTAATCACACACACCGTAATATTTTGAAACGATAAATATAATCATGAATTATGTTGTTTAAAGAGATAGTGTTTTTTCACGATTTTTAGCATTGAGGCTTCATTGTAATTAATAGGTAATAGTGTGTATAACTCATAAATACGCAACATTTAGTCAATTCAAAAGAACACAATGCACTAATATGTTTATATTTTAATTAATTGTTTTTTTGCAATTTTTCAATTAATCATCTTAAAATCAATTTTTATTTTATAATAATATTTATTTTTATATTTTTGTTATTATGTTTTGATATAATTATTTCATTAATTCAATGTCTAATGGATCACATCTCTGTTATTTGTAAAAATGCAAATAATTCATATATTAATTAATCAACAACACAACATTTTACAACATTCAACAATGCAGTAAAATAATAAACCCATTTTATTGTATATAAATAAGTGACCCATTTTTATACAAATTAGGACAAAGTAAAGATCCAAAATAATAAAAATGCAACCAATATGTAATTGTTACACTTATTGGTAACATGTCTTCATGGAATTGGGACAATATGTCTAGTACATTAAATAAAATCCCTCATTTTTACATACAAATATTCCAAAACACACAACTTGCAATAACATTCAATTATATTGATTGTCATTCATCACTCGAACTTTTGTCAATTCTTTAGTTGTGTGCATGTATTATTTATTCATCAGTTGTAGGCCATATTATACTTTGGTTATTTAACCTATTTTTTTCTTGATTGCCTTGCTTTTGATGTTTCACCTCTTCATGTTCCATGTACAAACATATAAATAAATTTTAATGAGTATATCTACATTTATATAAAGTAGAAAATACATGATTGCATAAATAAAAAAAATTAAACTTGAAAACGTAAGTACTCACAAACTTTGTGATCAACCCTTTATTCATTTTCGTCCCATCTTATTTGCTAAATGGATTTCCTTTTTTTCTTTTTGGAAACAAAACAATTGAAAATCAGTATTTCACGTCATAATTAAATCCAATGTATATAAAATAATAAATGAATTATTACGTACATCCAATGCACGTTGTTGTTGGGATGGCTCCTCCATGTTATTATGTTCATTTATTTTATTATCTCCTTATAAAAAAAATTGTACATCCCCACCAACGTGTATTGGTTTTCTCATCGTTTGTCCCTTGGAGTTTGCATGGCATGCCTTAACCAACACACATCATTAATTTAAACATAGATACAATTCAAATATATTAAATTTTTAATACAACTTAAAGAACTTGGATTGTTCTCTTTTTGGGATGAGATACCATTGTGCTTGTCACAATAAGTTGTTTTCCTTGAACTTTTATTGGTCATCTTCTATAAAAAAAAAAAAACTAGGAATCATCAAATATAAGAATTACGAAATATTGTTTACAAAATATGAGTTTGGTGCATTTAATAAAATAGTATGTACTATTGGGTTAATAATATGTATATGCACTGGCATATGATAAATGTTCTCTTATGGATTTAAAAACGGTTTGTTTACAAATTATTATATTTTCATATCACTCTATAAATTCATAAAAGAAATGGTGCCTCATTACTTTTTATTGTGCACCTCCAAACTTGTGAATAAATTTAAAATATGATTCTTTCAATATAAAAAACAAGGGTACTTTCATTTTTAAATCTTAGAGGTGTTGTTGATAGGAAAATGTGCATTAGTGTGCTACGCCTGCACATTGTGCGTCGTTCAGTGACATGGATTGAGATCCAATGAAATGAGTGGTTTCATTTTAACAGATACCAAGCACCCCATATACAAGTAAATAAACCCTATAAAAATATATTGCTTAAAAATAAATATAGTTGTGAAATATAGAGAGGGAAACCAATAGAAGCAACAAGGGAGCTAGGGATTCCAATGTCGAACGTAACTATGAAACTCTTTTATTTATTTAAGAATTCATTGAAATTGTTTGAATCAAATAGGAAAAATATTGAGATGATCAATAGAATAAAATCACATACCTGAAATTTCTCCTCTGTAAATTTGTATGTTACATACGATGATCCCTTAGAAATTTGGATCTTCAAAAAATCTACTCACTCCAAAGTATTTTCTCGTAAATCTCTCTTGAACAAATATCCCCTCTAAAATTTGGAAAAAGAATGAAATGAAGATTAATATTTTCATTTATAAACGCATACATTTAGGAAAAATGAAAAACATGTTCATTTTTTTGTTGTATATTTCGGCACATTGATGATAAACGTGTGCCCTATTTTTTTTGTAACTTACTTTTCCAGTTCTTTATGTAGTTTCTAGAAAATATGTTGGAAGAAAATATTTGAGGACTTATATAATATTGAAGAAGAATTTAGTCAAAAAATAAAGAACAATTAAAGAAGAAATCATCTACTTGAAAACCCAACTTGAAGAAGTAAAGAGAATGGAAGAAGTAATTAAGAAACAGATGGTGAAGAAAAAAGAAGAGTGTGAGAAGCTTGAAGAATAATTCATAAAATTAAGGGTTGAATTTGTCAAGATTAACAATATTGTTGAAGAGACATGAAGCTCCACACCACCAGTAAAGAAAGTTGAACATAAATTTTATAGGTTACTAGAAAATAAGAATTAATAGAAGGCTAAGAGTTATACGTAAATGATGAGAGGTCATATCAAGAACGAATAATGTGAGCCCTCAAAGGAGAAAATTCCATAAATGAAGAATGTTAAGCCCTGATATTGGCTCATTACCCCTTAATTGGGGCATATTATATTAGTAATGTTATTTTATTTATGTCGGCTTTAGGTCATTAGTTGTAATTATACCTTCTAGTCTCCTATATATACCAAGGAGACATTTTCATTTTGAATCATCTTGTACTTGAACATTTAAGTGGGGTAAAAGGAGGTTGCCCCCTCGAAGAGGCTTATTATCTGAAACTATCTCTGTTTCAAGGTGTTGAGTACTTTTTCTAAGGTTTTTCTATGATATATTGATATTTGGTTCTTAACATATGGTATCAGAGCTCAAGGTCTTGGGGTTTCACTGCTACATCTGAGACACCTTAGAATTTTAGCTATAACTTGTTTTCTACAATGTTTCAGAAGGAACAACTTGGAGGATATTTATTAGAGGGATCAAGGTACATTGGGTTCAAAATTCAACTCTTGAGGCCTTACACTTTCGGAGATACAGCCTGTATAAGATAGGGTTCTGGAATCATCCTGAACTGATTCATTGCATAATTTTCGCTATAAACACTTTTCTGTATCGTTTCAAACACTTAACTCCGAAGGATATTTACAGAAATTAGTAAGGTATCTGTGGTAAAATTTTTAGCTTCTGGGTCATCTTAAATTTGTAGATACACCCTGTGTAAGATAGGGTATCTGACTAGTCCTATTGACTAGTCTCGAGAAGGTGTTTCAGGTAAAACAATCATAACTTCTTCCTAGAGTATCCAAATTGAGTGGGACTAGTTTCATTGGATCTTGGACAGTCTGTAGTATTTCTGGTGTGAGTTTCATAATTTTATATCAATTATTTTGTGTGAGGCACGCTATACAAGTGAGATCTCCTGGAAAGGCCAAAAATCGACAAGTTGTGGGGAAGTTCCCATAAATTCCACTTGGCACATCCAATTTTGATCAGACCTATGGCATTGCAGAGAATAAATATCAAAGAACTACATAAAAGAAAGTTTCATATCCAGAAGGGCTGAAACTTGGGAGATACAATAGAGGAAATATTGTTAGCAGGACCACCTTAAAATCAAGGTTCAAAAGTGATATAACTTGGCCAACATGCCACCAAAAAAGTGAACTTCTACACCAAATAAGCCTCCATAGAATCCTACTTGGACTCTTGATGAAGGTGAAGAAATGTGTAGGGACATAAATGAACTACAAAAGAAGATGGATTCAATGGAATCTATGTTGGATACTAAGATGGATGGTTTAAAAGGGGAGATCATGGAAGTATTGAAAAAATTTGTAACAGAGAAGACATCTGAAAGTGAAAATGCATCCCATGAAATTCATGATGAGGACAAAAGGAAGGTGAATCAAGAGAGGAGAAACTCCAACTTTTGTTTGAATAGCAACCACGTTCCTAAGATTGATATGAGGAAGTTTGATGGCAAGGATCCAATCACATGGATACTTCNGTAATTATACCTTCTAGTCTCCTATATATACCAAGGAGACATTTTCATTTTGAATCATCTTGTACTTGAACATTTAAGTGGGGTAAAAGGAGGTTTCCCCCTCGAAGATGCTTATTATCTGAAATTATCTCTCTTTCAAGGCATTGAGTACTTTTTCTGAGGATTTTCTATGCTATATTGATATTTGGTTCTTAACAGTACATGCCTTATTTCTTAGTGTTCGGTTTGACAATAGCGCATGCATTGTAGGACTTGATATACTTGCTGACATTCTGTCAAAGTTTCAGCTAGTAGAAATGTTTCTACAGCGTTGCTACCATATTTTCGACGCTGAAGTGTCCTGCCAGCTGACTGTAGTGGGATTTCCAGATCATCTTCGGCTTCTCTCTGTATGGAACACATATATGGAACATACGACACAACATCCCATCCTGAAGATGGAGATTAGTGACAACTTCAATTGCACCCAACATTTGGTAGGTGGTGGCAATGTTCGGGTTTGTCTCATCGATTTGGGGCCATCCATAAGTCTCATGGCCGCAAGATTCTAGCACCATGGTGAGTGCCACGACTAGCGGTTTTTTGAGGCAATCATCGACACAGTTGGTGCTTCCTATTTTATACTTGATTTTGAGGTGGAATTGCTGCAAGTATGTAGACCTCTTATGATGGTGGTCATTCTGCAATCTACCTTGTGTTTGCATGAACTGCAGTAGCCTATGATCAGTGTGGATGTCTGTCTCCTTCCCAAGAATGTAATGTCTCCATTCGTGATAGGCTTGCACAATGGAGTACATTTATTTTTCATAAATAGGTTACTTATGGACAACATCTAGTAGTGTCTCACTATGATAGGCCATGAGGTGATCGTGTTGAGTGAAAACAACACCCACAACATACTATGAAGAATATCTCTCGATCTCAAAGGGTTGTTGTAGGTTTGGTAGTGAAATTATTGGGGATGAGCACAAGCACTACTTCAAACCATTGAACGTTTGTTGTTGGGATCGACCCCACACAAATTTATCCTTACCACCACCCCTGGTTACATGGATGAGGGCCCATGCAATATGGGAGAATCCTAACACAAGCCTATGGTAGAAATTGAAAAGGCCCAAGAAGATCCGAAGCTCAGTTAGTGTGGTTAGGGATATCCAGTCACAAATGAGTTGGATCTTCACTGGATCCACATGTACACCATGCTCATCAATGATGTAGCCCAAGTAATGGACCATGTCCATACCGAAGGATAATTTTTCCAAGTTGGCATATAGCTTGTGCTATCACAGGGTGTGCATAACCTATTGAATATGTTGCAAGTGCTATTCCCAAGTCTTGTTGTAAATGAGAATGTCATCCAGATACACCACTACAAAAGTATTGGTGAATGGTTGCATGATATCATCCATCATCCTCATGAAAGTCGTTGGAGCATTTTTCAAGTTAAAGGGCATGACCAACCATTTGAAAAGACCTTCCTTGGACTTGAAGGGGTTCTTCCATAAATCTGTCTATTCTATTGGGATCTAGTGGTAGCCATACTTTAGATCAATCTTACTAAAGTATTTGGCCCCCATGAGATGATCAAGGAGGTCATCGATTCGAGGAATCAGGTACTGGTTTTTTACTATGATTTTATTCAGGGCCTGGTAATCAATGCAGAGTCTCCAGGTTCCATATTTCTTTTGTACCAACATAATTGGGCTCCCACAAGGTGATGAGATGGGATAGATGTGCCCCTTTTGGAGAATTTATTTGATCTATCACTTGAGCTCCTCATTCTCTAACAGAGAGTGGTAGTAGACTGAACCATTGGGCATCAGTGCATCAAGGGTCAGATCGATGGGGTGCTTGACGTGACAGTGCAGAGGTACCCCGGTAGGTGAGAAGAAGATATTTGAGTATGCTTCCATGACCTTATCCACTTTCTTCTACTATGTGGAGAGGTCAGTGATGCAGACCCTGGATGTGGCTGTGATCTTTCACTCATTCTAAGAGTGAATCATGAAGAAGACAAACTTCCCCATCTGAGAGATGACCTTCCTGCATTTCTTGATAGAAATCAATGAACAACACTAGGTGGGACTGCCTCTGGTATCTTGTACAATTTCTTGTTCAAAGTAATAATAACACTGCAAGGCGTAGACTCATATATAGCACGGTGTTTCCATAAATATGGTTGGCCTAAAAGAACATTACAAAATTTGAGAGGGGAAAAATCACACAATACCTCATCTTTGAAGAGCTTGATTTTGTATGACAGGTGGCATTGTTGGTTGATGGGGATGTCGCTTCCTTGACGGAGCCATCCGATGGTGTAAGGTTGCAGGTGTAGTGTTTTCGGTAGGGAGAGTCGCTTGAAAATATCTACTGAGATGAGGTTCTTCTGGCTACCTCTATCAACGATGAAGTGAAACAAGGTACCCTTCACCCACATCTGTGAATGAAAAAGGTGCTCGCCTTCCTCTGGCTCGTCTAGTTCACCGGGTTGGAGCTTGGTGGTAGAAATGGTAGCACTTGGTTCTACATCAATGATCTGTCTCTCCCTTTATGGTTTTGACTCAGAGTCGAAAGATACCTCTGATTCAGGGGCTTTCACCTTAACCACCAGTGACTTCTTTGAACAAAAATCAACAATGTTATGCCAGGGGATATTATGGAAGTCGCACCACTTCACGATATATTTCCTTGTATTTTCGTTGTCCTTCCTTGCTTGTGGCTTGGACGGGTTGTCCTAAGGTGGTTCGTATTTGCTATATCCTTTGTTCTATGGATTGGGGATGCCCTTTCCTGGATTTTTCTGTGAGGGGTTCCCAGGCCCAAATTGTCGTGTCTTTTGTTTGAACTTCTGCTCGATTTTAATGGTATATCGGTAGGCCACGCCTAAGGATGAGATGTCCAGAAAATCCATTTCATCTTGGATGTATCTATTCATACTGTTGCGATCCTTGAGCACCCGATGTTGCTTAGAATATTTGATACCCAGCTTGGTATGCAAGTTATGGAAGATATTTGTGAACTCGGGCATTGCTTGGTCTCTTTCCTACCACAATGTGGTCCATTTTGTATACAGGTCATAACTCCCAACAGGGTAGTATTGTTCCTTAATAGCATCCCTGAAGGACTCCCAGGTGACTGCGACTGTAAATAATAAGGGTTCCTTTGTTTCCTTATGCTCATATAAAGTTTCCCACCAATATTTGACATGGGGAATGGCTTTGAGTAGTGAAAAAGTAATATTTTATATATTCAAGAAGTTATGGACAAAGAAATACCCTTCTATCATATTCAACCATTTGTCTATAACATCTACGTCTATATGATTGATCCAGATTATTTTCGGCATGAAATGAGATCGAAGATATAATAAAGAAATGCACAGAGATATCGTAGAAATCCAATAATATAACAAAAATGTATCATAGATGCAACCATAAACATAGATATACAGTAATACATGATTTCTATTAATGAAATAAATGTACAGAGACTGTTAAAATACAGAGTGAAAGACTAGCTAGAATGGTGGCAGCTTATCTTTGATAAGAGATGTGATGGCTACTTGCATTTGCAAGAAGATGATTAGAATGAGGCTCTGAAGGCCTTTTTACAATAAGAAGAAATGCCAAAAACCCTAGACATCCAAAAACCTAACCCTAGGAGATGAAGCATCAAAAGTCATGTTGGCCTCGTTTGGGTAAGTGAGTACATCAATTTCCTAGGGTCGTAACTTTTGCATACGATCTCTGTTGTAGGCATGTGATAGCTCGTTGGAAAGGTATCATAGAGGAGATTAATTTTGGGGGCTCAATCATGCCTTTAGTTATAATTGAGAACCTATATCTTTAAAAACCTTCATTTGGGCCCTCAAAATGGCCCCGAAAGTTAAAACCTGCTAAAAATAGTAAATTGCCAAAATTGCTAGAAAACAGTTTTCAACCATTTGGAAAAGGTGGGTGGCCACTGATATCCACCTGGATAAATCCTTCCTCCTTAGGAAGCAATTTTCTCCATTGTGTTGAGTTCCCGGGGGAGAGGGAAAAACGTTTGTTGAATCTGCATCTTGGTGAGTTGCTTGTCTTGTTGGAGACGTCGCGCTGCTCAGTTTGTGGAAATCTGTCACGAACCTGTTGAGGTTGAGGCTATTCAACAGGTCAAGATACATGAGAGGACGATGTGCAGAAGGAATATTTTCACTTTGTTGCAGCCTTATTGACCTGCTTCTATTGGATAGAAGGTGCTTGGGGCAAGGCTATAGTGGTTGCAGTGTCCTTTTGTTCTCCTTTTGAATAGATTGTGAAGAAGCTAAATTTTGTAGTATGAGATACTACCTTGTGAGAATTTTTAGGTGGAACAATAGTTGGAACTACCTCTAGTATTCTGTAGAGATTACCCCCAAAGTAACAATGACACTACAGGGTCGAGACTCATAAATAGCATGGCGTCTCCAAATACATGGTTGGCCCAAGAGAACATTAGAGACATCCAGTGGGGAAACATCACATAATACCTCATCCTTGAAGGGTTGGATGTTGTATGATAATCGACATTGTTGGTTGACACAGAGATATCGTCCTTGCTGAAGCCACCCGATGTTGTATGGCTACGGGTGTGGTGTTGTCGACAATCCCAATTGTTTGACGACCTCTACTGAGATGTGGTTTTTCTGGCTTCCGCTATCAACAATAAAATGCAGCGGGGTCCCCTTCACCCACATCTATGAATGAAAAAGTCAATCCCCCTCTTCAGGATCTGTTGGTTCTTCTGGTTGAATTGATGTGGTCGTGACAATAGCAGTGGGGTTTGAGTCAATGATTTGTCCTTTACCAGTATTTTTAGAATCAGATTCTAATGTAGGGTTCGGCTCTTTGCCTTTGATCTTGACCACTAATGAATGTTTTGAGCGACATTCATCAATGTTGTTCCAGGAGCTTTTGTGGAAATCACACCATTTTTCGGTGTTCTTCTTTGTCTTCCCATGACCCTTCTTTTCCTGTGTCTTGGAATGGTTTTCAGGAGACTGTTTGTTAGGGCCGTCTTTGTCATACTTTTGTTGTTGTGGATTTGCAGACCCAAATTCTCGTTTGTTCTGGTGCTTAAATTTCTTCTCAATTTTAACATCATATCGATATGCAACACCAAGTGATGAGATGTCTAGAAAATCCATTTCAGTCTGGATTTATCTATGTAGAGCCCCACGGTATTTCAGAACCAAATTTCGCTCAGAGTCTTTCATACCCAACTTGGTGCACAAGGTATGGAAGGTATTGGTGAACTCTGAAACTACTTGGCCCCTCTCTTGCACAGTATGGTCCATCTCATGTACTGGTCCTCATAGTTGCCAACAAGGTAATACTGTTCTTTTACTGCATCCACAAAAAAATACCAAGTGGGATTGGCCCCATATATTCCAAAATCCTCTGTGGAACTTTGCTCCCAATAAGTTTCCCACCAATGTTTTACATGAGGGAGAGATTTAAGGAGTGTGAAGGTGATCTTTTTTTTGTCGAAAAAATTGTGAACAGAGAAATAACCTTCTAGCAGAGTTAGCCATTTTTCTAGGGCTTCTGCATCTATCTGTCCTTCAAATACAGGAATATCAAAATTAACTTGTACCTTGAAAGGAGAGGTGCCTCCAAAGTGGCCACTTGATGAAAATGTGCCTGATGCTATCGGTAGGTGTTGAAGGATGTGGGAACAATTCTCCATCATTTCATCCCTCTGTCGCGTGAGAGCTTGCTCAAGCAACAGATTGATAGGATCGTCTGCTCCGTCGTTTTTATTTTCTTCCACCATTGAGGGCTTCTTGGGTGTGCGAGAATGATTGTATTCAATATATACAATCTCAATACCCAACTTTCTATAATCGTACCTCATCGGGGACATGCACTAAAAAAATGATCAAGAGCAGCCTGCTCTGATACCACTGATCCAGATTATTTTCGACACAAAATGAGATTGGATATATAATAAAAAAATGCATAGAGATATCACAAATATTCAATAATATAACAAAAATATATTAGAGATGCAACCATAAACACATATATACAGTAATACACGATTTCTATTAATGAAAGAAATGTACAGAGACTGTAAAAATACAGAGTGAAAGACTCGCTAGAATGGTGACAGCTTATCTCTGAGAAGAGATGTGACGGCTACTTGCATTCACAAGAAGATGATTACAATGAGGCTCTGAAGGCCTTTTTACAATAAGCAAGAATTCCAAAAATCCTAGACATCCAAAAACCTAACCCTAGGAGATGAAGCACCGAAAGTCATGTGGTCCCCGTTTGGGTAAGTGAGTACATCAACTTCCCGGGGTCATAACTTTTGCATATGATCTCCGTTTTAGGCATGTGATAGCTTGTTGGAAAGGTATCGTCAAGGAGATTATTTTTTGGGGATCAATAATTAATTTGGATATCATTTAGAACCTTGATCTCAAAAAACCTTCATTTGGGCCCTCAAAATGGCCCCGAAAGTTAAAACCTACTAAAAATAGTAAATTGCCAAAACTGCCAGAAAAACTGTTTTGAGACATTTGGAAAATATGTGTGGCCACCGATATCCACCTGGATCAATGACCTTCAAATATAGGAATATCGAATTTGATTTATACCTTGAAGTGGGTGACGCCTCTGTTTGAGGAAGATGCACCGCCTGTTGGTAGCCACAGTAGGATTTCCACTAAACTATCCATCATCGCGTTCCTCTAGTGCATGAGCGATTCCTCAAGAAACATTTTGAAGGGATATCATGTCCCATCGTATTTCTTTTCTCCCGCCATGAGAGATCTCTTGGGTGTTCGAGAGCTTTTGTCCTCAAGAGAAACAAGCTCGATACCCAATTCTTTGTACCCTGACCTCATTAGGGACATGCATTTAGAATGACAAGGAGAAGACCGCTCTGATACCAATAATCTAGACTTTATGAGAAGAACTAAATGAATACTGATTATTATCAAAATATTCTTAACACAGAATAACAGATACACAGTAAAACTTGTTTCTATTCAATAAGGAAATAAGTTGAAACTGTAAACTATAGCAGAAAACAAGCTTGCTAAAATGGTGGCATCTTATCTTTGAGAAGAGATGTGACGGCTACACTCATTCGCCAAAATATGATTACAATGAGTCTCTCAAGGCCTTTTTACAATAAACATGAATTTCAAAAAACCTAGACATTCAAAAACCTAACCCTAGGATATGAAGCGCCAAAAGTCATGTGGGCCCCGTTTGGGTAAGTTAGTACATCAACTTCCTGGGGTCGTAACTTTTGCATACGATCTCTATTTTAGGCACATGATATCCCATTGGAAATTTTTATCTGACGACTACACATGTTTCATGTGGTGATCCCTAGATATGTTGATTGTGGCGAGCCCTAAAAATGTTATTTAGGGCCTCAAAACGACCCTAGAAGTCAGAGACCTGAAAACTAGGAAAAACCTGTCGAACTGGAAAACTGCCAAAATGAGCTAGCTGGAATAGGTGGGAGGCCACCGAAATTCATATGGATCACTTTATAACCAAAACTAATCTCCAAAATAATTCCATACAACTTGGATAAAAGAAGGATAATCATAATGACACTATAATTAGATGGAATATTTTTTTCACCACTTTTGATGCAGGAGCATCTCGATCATCATGGGGATGACACAAAAAAATTGACTGAGAGATGCTACAACAATTATTAAGTGTTGTAGGAAATAAATAGCATAATAATGAGACAAAATGTGAGAAGTAACAACAATGTTGCAGATCGAATCAATACTACAGAGTGTGGTAATGTAGGAGATAAAGTGTTGCTATAGGATGGACACATCTCTACAGAATGAGTAGAAGACAAGTGTGTGGAAGGAAAGCACAAACTATTACAAAAGGAAAGGATGTGTTGATGAAGAGTGTGCTACTGGTAGAATATGGAAGGTTGCATCCAAGAGAAGATTCATTGAGGAAAGGACAAATTAGAATTTGGAATGTAAAAGGGCGTGAGGAGTCTACTGGAGTAATTCAAGTGAATAGTTTCTGAAAGAATAAAACACAACATCGAACATATTTCATTTGAGCTTGTAGATTCAGCAAGAAGACAAGTCGCGTGAGGTAGTGAGAGAAAGAAGTGGTTGAGGTTTCCATGGAATTCAGCATGGAAACCCAATGGATATTGTAATATCATGTACAATCATAGAACCATTGTATTGTAATCTATATGACTGAATAAAAGATTTTGATATATTACAGATTTAACCTTTTTATACATGTGTGTGAAAGAAATCATGTATGATGTTATTTTTTGTGTTATTGGCATGACTATATGGAAGTTAAATTTTATTGCTTGAATGAGTAAACTCTAGTAAAGAAGAGTCATGTTATGATATTGTTGTACAAATGGCATGGGTCTGTGGTGTTAAAATTGTGACCATCTGAAGGTGGATGCAAGTCTGGGAGAGATGGTGCATTTGGAATGTTTATTCTATATAGATATTTATAAGGGTCTGTGTATTTGTGAACTAACTCTAGTTGCAGGTGGAAAGGTATAATATAGTTGAAGAGCTCAATTTATGATGCTCATGAAGGGGTGTTTTTGTTTGGATATGAAACTGAGTGTAGAGAGTTCTATCTGATCACAAAAGAATGTTTGTGTCCCACACATTTGGGAGGTCTACAGATGAGAATGTTCCTTGGTTTATAAATTACCCCTTGATTCAATATGGTGTCATACAATCAGGGGGTGATGTTGCGCTGAAGGGGACATAGAGAGTTGCAAATAGAATTTGTTATGGAAATGGTGTTGCAGCCAGAGGCATAGGGCATAATATGTGTTTCATCAATAGGTGTAGGTGTGTTGCAGTATAGGTGTATTGTAGTAGAGGATGCTATAACAAGAGGAGGATTGCAACAAGAGACATTTTACAACTGAGGCATATCATAGTAGGAGATGTGTTGCAACAAAGGTGTATCATAGTAGCAGATGTGTTGTAGCAGTCTAATCCGGGTAAATGGTGTAGATTTTAACATTGTACAATATTTACTGCAAACACATTTTCAGTAAAAGAACAGAAAAGATACAATGACAAATAAAAACATTACACAGATATTTTTCCCCTGGAAACCCAAACTGAGAAAACCAACATATTCTATATTCATTCATAGTGATACATTGTTTACAATACAATATACATATAGGAGCTAGCGACATCCAAAACCCTAACCCAATGACCTAGATTAGTCAACAACCCAAATTATTTAACCAGAAATAGAAAACCATCAGTGAAAAACCATGTGCCGAAAAACCACCTAAATATGTGACACATTTCCCGAGGTAGAAAAAACTACTCATGCAAAGAATATAAAACATACCCAACATTCTCCCACTTTTTGTTTTCTTTGCATACAGGGGGTTACAGGGTTGCATAGTCAACAATCCAGGGCAGCAATGCCCATGGATCCTCTACACCAAGAGAACTTCTCAGTTCTCACAGACTTTGTTAATGAGTCTACAACATTCTTCAAAGTGTCCACCTTCATCAACGATACTTTATTTTCTTAAATCATGTCTCTCACAAAGTGATATTGAATATCAATATGCTTTGTCTTTGAATGATAAGTCGGGTTCTTCACCAGAAAAATTGCACTCTGACTGTCACACTATATCCTTACATCTTGTTGTACCAACCCAATGCCTAAACACAATCTTTGTAACCATACTGCTTCCTTACTTGCATGAGTGGCTGCCATGTATTCAACTTTTGTAGTTGAAAGTGCCACTGCAACCTGTCTTTTGCTCATCCAACTTATTGCTCCTCCAAACAGGTTAAACACATACCCACTTGTAGATATCCTATGATCCATATCTCCAGCCTAGTCTGCATCCACAAATCCATGTATATCCACCACTCTATCCAATCCCAGTCTTCCTTCGTAGCATAATCCATAGCTAGTAGTGCCACGCAAATACCTGAAAACCCTTTTTACTATTGTATAATGCTCCTTCCCTGGTTTTGACATATACCTGATCCAAACTCCCACTGCAAGTGCAATGCCCGGTCTAGTACAAACCATTGCATACATCAAACTACCAATTGCACTCTCATATGGAACACGAGACATTTCCTCCTCCTCTTCATGTGTCTTCAGACAATGATCCATAGTTAACTTTACACCAACATGAATAGGAACCTTGACCGGTTTACATTCCTGCATATTAAACCTCTGTAATATTGTCTTGAAATATTTTCTCTGATTTAACCAAAGTTTCCTTCTTTTCTGATATGTTTTAATATGTATGCCCAAAATGAAATTTGAAGAACCGAGATCCTTCATGTCAAATTTAGAGGACAACTGAGTTTTCACATCCTAGATAATCACCTTGTTGTTTCTTATCGACAACATGTCATCCACATACAATACCAAATAAATCAAATGATCACCAATTAATTTAAAATACACACAGTGATCCTCTTTGCTTCTTGTGAAGCCAAGTCCCATCATATAAGTATAGTTTTTTTTATACCACTTCCTTGGTGATTGTTTTAAACCCTACACAGACTTTTTCATCTTGCATACCAACACCTTCTTTCCCTTCACATTATAACCTTATGGTTGCTTCATATAGATTTATTCTTCTAGATCCCCATGTAGGAATGTTTTCTTCACATCCATCTGTTCTACTTCAAAATCAAATGCAACAACAACAAATAACAAAAATCTTATAGAGGTTAACTTGGCAACAGGAGAAAAAATATCACCAAAATC
>SNQJ01S0013123.1:108441-150789 GCA_010110895.2 Picea sitchensis
AGTATCATATGTCTATCTATCAAACAAAAATGGAAACTGTTGGCGCATATCATATGCGTCCTCCCAGGTCACTTTAGTGTGGACTATAATTGTCCCACTGGACCTTGACCTGATCTACCGTTCGACATCATATTTGTGGAACGCGATGATTATCTAGGATGCAGATTGGCTCAGCCATAAGTGCACCCTCATCCGACACCGCAAGGTGCTCCAATCAAACATGTGTAAGATCACTAATCATAATGTCTCAGACAGAGACGTGAAAGACATCGTGTGTATGCCTTGGAAATCCGTAAGGCTAGCCAAAAGGTCATGGGCCTCTATTTCCAATAATATCATAGGAGATACTACAGCCACTTTTTCGAACTTGATCGAGCTCTTATGTGGTTTCTGCCGCAAAAATACTCGATCGCCATAACGTAACTATGGTCGACACGACACGCATCAACATAACTCTTCTACTGATCCCGTGCTTCCTTAATCCTTTTTCTTCTTGTTGCATCTTCTCTTCCGCTTCTTGGATCACTTTTGGTCCCAACAAGACCCTATCCTCAAGCCGATCCCAACTTAAATGCATGTGACACGGTCTCCCATAAAGAAACTCGAAAGGTGTCGTCTTAATGGTGCTCTGGTAACTATTGTTGTAAGCGAACTCCACTAGTGGCAAGAATTCTTCCCAACGATTTTGTTGGTCCATCATGTACATGTGCAACATGTCCTCCAAGGTTTGGTTCGTTCATTCGGTCTATCCATTTCCAGGTGATAGGCATTACTAAAGTTAAGTTGGGTTCCCAAGGCCTCTTGGAAACTCATCCAAAATCGTCCAATAAACACCGATCCTCGATCGAATATACTCCTCTTAGGAACACCATGCAGCCTCCCAATCTCACTGATGAAAACTCTATCTATGTTAGGTTCCTGATACGTCATACACATAGGAATAAAGTGAACACTCTTCATCAGAGTGTCTACTACTATGAAAATTGAGTCATGTCTCCTTTCCATCAGTGGCAATCCAACAATAAAATCCATCGAAATAACCTCCCATTTCGATTCTGAAATTGCGTGCAGTTGCAGTAATCCTACTGGGTGTCTGTGTTCAACCTTTACCTACTGACATTCTAGACATCTGACCACATAGTTGACTATGTCTACCTTCATTCCCTTCCAGAAGAATAAGGGTTTAAGGTCTTCCCTCATCTTCGTGGCTCCTAGGTGAGCCATGTAAGTTGCTCTATGAGCCTCACTCAGGATCAACATCCTCAACTCGTCATTCGACAGTACATAGATCCAATTTTAAACTTCAACAATCTGTCGCTTTCAAACGAAAATCCTTCAAATCATGGTACCATCATTATGTTTTGCTCGATAAAACCCTCGACCTCTTTGTACCAGTCATCATCACACTGTAAAGTTAGAATCTTTTCACGTAGATTCGTCTGAAGCAACAACACCAAAAAGATGTGTGGTCTCCGACTCAATGCATCCACCACTCGGTTCACTATGCCTTTTATGTATGTAATCTCGAAGTCGTACTCGCTAAACAATTCTGACCAACGCAATTGTCGCGTGTTCAAGTCACTTTGCGCAAAGATGTGTTGTAGTCCACAATGTTCAGTCTTTAGTTCAAATTTTCGTCCAACAAGGTAGTGTCTCCAAACCTTCAAGGCATATACGATGGCTAACAACTCCAATTCATGCATCGCGTAGTTCTCCTCATGCCTTCTCAGTTTCCTTGAAATGTAAGCGATCACGCATTCGTCTTGCAACAAGACTACACCTAAGCCTTCCTTGGATGCATCAATGCATACCAAGAAGTCCATGTCCATGTCAGGGACCTTTAGTATTGGTGCTATTTTCAACAATTCCTTGAGCCTCCGAAATGCTTTCATGCATTTATCGGTCCATACAAACTTCTTGTTCTTCTTTTGCAACTCCATGTTTGGACCTGCTATCTTCGAAAATCCCTCGACAAACCGTCGATAGCATCCTGCTAAATCCATGAAGCCACGCACTTTAGGGACATTCATCGGTGTAGGCCATTCCATGATGGCCTCGACCTTGGCTGGATCCACGATGATGCCTTCGCCGGAGATGAAATTCCCTAAGTGGTGAATCTTCGTTTGATAAAATGATCATTTGGACATATTCCCATACAATTGTGCTCTCGAAGACACTGTAGTACCAAGCGCAAGTGCTCGTCATGCTCCTCCTTCATCCGAGAGTAGATCAAAATATCGTCAATGAATACTTGGACAAACTTGTCCAAGTATTCGCGAAACACCCCAATCATCAAACTCATAAATACCCCTGGGGCGTTTGTCAGTCCAAATGGTAAAACAGTAAACTCATAATGTCCAAACCTCATCTTAAAGGTGGTCTTAGGGATTCCATCTTCCTTAAACTGCAACTGGTGATACCCTGATCGCAAATCGATCCTTGAGAACACCGTCACACTGTTTATTTGATCGAATAGATCATCAATCCTCGGCAACAGATATTGATTCTTGATCATGGCCTTTTTCAATTGATGGTAGTCAATGCAGAGCCTCCACGACCCATCCTTCTTCCGTATGAAAATAACAGGCACACCCCCGATGACACACTAGGACGTATCAATCCCAGGTCCAACAACTCCTTCATTGGCATTCTCAACTCCTATAACTCCGGGGTTGACATCCAATAAGGTGTTCTTTCTATCGGCCCATTCCCTAGTTTTAGGTCTAAGGTAAACTCCAAATCCGTCTCTGGTGGCATCCCAGGTAACTCCTCCAGAAATACGTCTACAAACTCTCTCACCATCGGAAGGTGTTCTAGACCTTCCGCTACTCCCTTATCGCTTAACGCAAGGATCGCGTAAAGCTTGCACCCATGGAACATGCTCTTATGTAGCTGTAAGGAAGAGATGAACTTCAAGGAAACTCCTTGGTTCCATCCCACAATCACCCGTCTCTTTCCCTCGTCATCGACCAAGCTCAACCATTTCGTCTTACAGTTGAGTATTGCCTCATGCGATTCCAACCACTCCATACCAATCATGACATCATAAGATCCTAGGATCGTGATGTACAGGTTGGCCCTCGTGATGAACTCTCCCAAGTTAAGGACATAGCCCATAACCTTTCCTCCAACCTTATGGTTTCCTCTCGAATCCATCTCTACGAAGCTAAACTTATCCTGTTCGACCACCCTTACCTTAATCCTTTTTTAGCGTTGCACCAGAAATGAAACTCTCGGTAGCACCAGGATCTATCAAAATACTAAGGGTCTAGTCACCGACGGTACCTATCATCTTGAGCACAGTCGACTGGTGCTCTACCTGGCGGTTATTCACTGCTGCATGAATCTGATGGGCCTTGCCCAAAAATCCCATGGTAGTGGGTTCGGCTGATCCAGATGCTCTGGCCCCTTCCTCTGGGCATTCGTGCTGGTATGGTCTCTCCCCAAATTCCAACACACTTTCTTCGGTCCAGTAATCCTAGTACCCGAAGTAGAAGTTGAATTTTAACAATAAGATCAGACTCGAACTTCTTGACCTTAAGTTTCTGGGTAATTTGGTGCGAAGCACACCAAAGCCGCTCCAAAAAGGCCTTCGTACTCGGGCACCGTGTGGATTCCTTGTCACAAGGCGTCGAAATCGTTGAGTTGATGCTCAATGAATAACTCAGAAATATACCTCTCCTGGAATAGTTCCTCGAACAGTTCCCAAGACACGTCTTCAACAGTCATAATAAAAACAATAGGAGCGTCTTCCACCATGGAAGGGCGTTTTCCTTCAGTGGAGGACCACCATGCGGACCTTCGTGTTGGAAGATAATTGCAAAATGAGAGCACATTTCCATACTCTCCCACCATGCCTTGGCGGGTGTGTCGTCCGGGGCACCAAAAAACTCAGAAATTGACCATCTCGAGTTCGAAGAAAATACTAACAGTACTAGTCGGGTGCACTGCAAACCCTCCGGGGTACAAGTGGCCTAGCCTTATCTCAGTGTAGATGGTGAATCAAGGCCTATGACATTCCCCTAAAGCACCTTTTCAACCATCATCATCCATTATAAAATCGGATCTAGCCCAAGGACTTGTTCGTCCCCTTAGGGTTAGACTCCGAGGGTGCGACACTTATGGAGGTGTCACACCTCCATCCATGTTACCCGCCACAAACCTTTGTGACATCCTCTAATAGACATAACCACAAGAACACGTTAAATTTTTTAGTAGCTCTAAGTCAACTCAAAGGTTTACTGCAGCGGAAACATGGTGATCCACAGTCGTAGGGTTGAACCTCGCTATGATACCATATGCAACGAACCCATTCGTATGGCTCCAAATGAAGTGAAAAGTGCAAATTTATTTTTTTTCGAAAAAAGACATACACAACCAATGGCTCGAAGCAATAATGAATTCCCTAAAGGGGGTCATCTAAAGGAAAATTTTATTCAAAGATTGATGGAGCTAAGTTCATAATCCTTCTAAAGGATTTAAATAAACTCTTTGTCAATACTCTTATTATTCCTCGAGCTATTCCTATAGAAGGAACTTATGTAAGGAATCCATTGGATGATGATAGCCTCCTGACTTTAGGCTAACATGAAGGATTAACAACTAGAGTGGGTATCCCTCAATAGCCAAGATACTCTTTTTAGTATCATATCACTCNACCACAAGAACACGTTAAATTTTTTAGTAGCTCTAAGTCAACTCAAAGGTTTACTGCAGCGGAAACATGGTGATCCACAGTCGTAGGGTTGAACCTCGCTATGATACCATATGCAACGAACCCATTCGTATGGCTCCAAATGAAGTGAAAAGTGCAAATTTATTTTTTTTCGAAAAAAGACATACACAACCAATGGCTCGAAGCAATAATGAATTCCCTAAAGGGGGTCATCTAAAGGAAAATTTTATTCAAAGATTGATGGAGCTAAGTTCATAATCCTTCTAAAGGATTTAAATAAACTCTTTGTCAATACTCTTATTATTCCTCGAGCTATTCCTATAGAAGGAACTTATGTAAGGAATCCATTGGATGATGATAGCCTCCTGACTTTAGGCTAACATGAAGGATTAACAACTAGAGTGGGTATCCCTCAATAGCCAAGATACTCTTTTTAGTATCATATCACTCCAGTTAAACATTTTTTTTTAATAGACAACTAAGATACCCACTTAGTAAAGATATTTGTTTAATATCAAACACTCAAGGTTAAACATTTTGTTTAAGGATAGAATAATTGATTGAATCAAATGTAGAGAATTAAACTGCAACCTTAATATAATCATGGACAACTAAGAGACATAAGGAACCAATTATGAAAAATTCATAAGAACAATTGCTTCAAACCCCCGGGAGTGCTATACATTGATACTGAAATATTAACAACAAGAAAAAAATATCCCCAAATAGGAAAACAATGTGGTAGTGTTTTAACATTTAAAGCCCAAAATGAAGGCGCACTAATATTCGATAGTTCAAGTTCATTTCTAAATCCCTAATGGAGAACTTCAAATGTTTTGAGCGTGAAAGGCTATTAATCAAAAATGTATAAGTCGCAGCGTGAATATCCGGTGACTACGCATTCAAGTGATAGGTCAATAGCAGCCAACAATGCATAAAAAACTGAAACATCCTCAACTTAAGGTAGAATAAAGTAAGGTCGCACTCAAAGATCAGGAAATACGTAGGTAAATTCACAGAGTATCTCTGCCATCAGTGAGCATTCTTGCATAGGAAAGGCACAGGTAATGATGTAGGGGATCAAGCTGTCATGCAACGAATGAAACCGCAGAACAAAAATCATTGGGTTACAATTAAGGAGGAGGATATCACTGTGGCATCCAAACGACTCGTTGTCATCACAAACACTCACTGAAAAATCGAAATGGCGTATGGAAAACAATGAAGAAAAAGGGAAAATAAAGAAGGAACAGAAAACACAGCCTTGTCATTCCATTCTGAAACGCAGTCGGATGTAAAGTTTGGCAATAGTTCTAAAGTATGGGGTTTATTATCTAAACTCCAATTGCAACCCAATCTCCAAGTCAACCAAGTCATATGTAATCCTGATCTTGAGTCACAAGGGTAGCATTAACCAAGTGCTAAGCAGAAATCCCACAAGTCCACAGTTCGTGCACATCACACCTATAAAATCTCTTATCATTTATCAAATTTCAATTCCTGAAAACATATGCATCCATCTTGAATTGATTTGATGCGTACAGGAAAATTAACATGAAGAAAAAAAACAACTCAATCGATTTCATTACAGAACTCATAATCTCAACCTTTCATCACAATGCTAAGAAGAATAATGTCCTTGGGTATCCTCATAAACTTGGTAAGAGGATTTCAATGTTCATTTTACAGATTTAGGTGATATCCAGACCTTATATACTGGACTTGTACATAGAGTTACAGTGAGATTAGAATGTGATTATTGTGCATTAAAGGACTTTAAACGCAAATAAGGATAGTGGATCACAATCAAATGAGATCGTCATAGTACATTACACTGTCATAACATCCGCATGATAACATTTGGTAATAAAAGTTAAAATTCACGGTTCACGGGAATTAAAAGGATAAAAAAAAAATTGTTGCCGAGAGATGGGTAAATCTGTAGTAAAGCCTGGTAATCATCGCTGTCTAAAATATTAAGCAATACAACAATCAACAATGGAGGGTAAAACTGAGTAAAAAAAAAACGAATACAACCCTGTGCAAAAACAAATGCAACGCCAAGGGATAATTCTATGTGAGAAGTAAAATCACTAAGTAATATTTTTACATCCATTACCTAATTACAACAACAGAGGTAATATTTACACATCTGTTACAAAATTACAATCGCAGGGGTAAGATTTTACATCCATTACATAATGACAATCACATAAGTAAATAAAACAAGTAAATCCAACAAGAAACAAACGCAGATTGAAGTTAAATATTTTTTTTCATCTCAAGATCCCATTATAAAGAGGTTGACAACAGTAAGAGAATGCCAGGGCCATAAGGATAACTCATCGAAAGGATCGCAGGGATTCTATTAGTTAAGGCGCGGAAAAATAAACATAAAGGAAGCGAGATAATCCATACGTAGAGGTCGTACTGGAAGACGCAAGTCAACAATCAGGCAAGGACATCCATAGAGGTAGACGATTGATAGGTTCGCCTTCGCTTCACCATCCTCACACAGAAAATCAGGGCGTTGAGATCCATAGGTCTTTTAACGCTAAGGCAACGACCCCAGATCAAGCTCCTGGGCGACTGCTTAGGCGAGGACTGGCGAGCTAGGGATGAAGGGAAAAACAATCACAAGGTCAGAATCAACACCACAGGGAAGTCACGACATGCGGGAAATGAAGGTCATGGGAAATCAATCAACCAATCAATCAGCTAGGCTATAAAATATTTCAGTCATGAAACTAGAAAACCAGTTTACCTACCCAATAATCAAACAGATCCAACTCATAAATCCTACAACAATCTACCATTCAAATGAAGAAGAGTATCGTTTCCTGTTCGCCTGCTCCGAGTGTCATCCACGCGTTCTGTGCAACTCCTTCTTGTCGACCGTTGAGAATTCACCGATACCTCCCAGCCAATGTTAGGTGTACTCTTCTTCCCCATTAGCCCCCCGAGCTGCAAAGGGGCCACACACACTAGCCAGAGGTTTTGTCTAGCTCCCAGCTCACTTCGCAAGGCTGAGCTACCACTCCTCTCCGAGCTGGGTATCCCAACTCCCACAAGTAAATCAGTCAAGTAGATATTTCTACAGCATAACGTTATGCAAACAAAAGATCCCCTTCATCCTTCTCCTTCCTTCATTTTATAGAGTTTCGAACTTCCTTTCTTTCCTAAAATCTCATTTAATTAAAGTTTTAAAAATAAATTCCTAAAAATACTTCTCCGTACAAGTGTCCCCCATCCCCTACATTCCTCCATAAATTAATTTCTTTAATTAAGTGATTATCTTTATTTCCCTCACCCACCTAGAGTTACTCCTAGAATCACTCCTAGGTGTCCCCAAATTCTCTTACATATTTTAATAGCTTTCCCTTTTATCAAATTGTTAATTCAGTTTAAAATTAGAAGCTCTTAAATGGTAGATTCTTTACTAATTTGACTTTCTTCTTTTTCCCTTTTTATGTTACCTCTTTTCCCTAGTTTCCTTTTTTTTTTTCCTTCTTTCCCCTTTTACTTAGAACTCAACAAGGCAGGTGTGAAAATTAACCCTTTTTCCCTTTTCATATTTAATTAGTATACTTTAATTTATTAAGGTAGTAAAACAATTAATTCCCTTTTTAATTTTAATCCAACATAATTTTACCCTTTTTATGAATAAATTAAATTACTCACTCCTTTCATGTTACAAGATTTAACGAAGATCATAATTATTATTTAAGTTGTTATTATTTTTATTACTATTTTTTTTTAAGACAAAATTTTACCCTAACGTAATTTAGACTTAAACCTTAAATTTCATACTGGGCAACATTTAATCAGGGAAATTGTTTTTTAAAAATTACTTAACATGTTATTTGTCTTAGGTCCATCTAGGTTCATCCCTCTATCATCAACAATGCGACGTGCCCTTCAAGACGCACTAGGTGCTCCAAGGGTTCCACTTGCCTCATTTGTTCCTTTGCGCGATGTGCCCTTCAAGATGCACTACATGCTCCAAGGGTTCCACTTGCCTCTTAATATGTTTCCTTTGCATGATGTTCCCTTCAGGACGCACTACGGGGTCCAAGGGTGCCACTCGCCTCTTGATTGATTTGGTAGACATCAATAACCCCTGGAGTCAACACTTTGCCAGGTGAACTTGTGGGAGACTAAGGGATTCTAAGGAATAAGGCCCCCGCCTTATTGCGCACCCCTTAGAATCATCGTGAGTGACTGTCGCAGTTTTCCCTCACAGAATCATGGGTCCTCTCGAACTAGGTAATCATTAACCTACAGTTCAAGCCACGACGAGAGTGCTAGTAGGCTGTGGTAGGGTTGTTGTCCACACCTCTCCCTCAACATCTCTGGTAGTCATGCATGACCCCTTTACTCCATATGTGAGTCTGGTCAGCAAGTTATCGTCAACCTGCATCATCAACAAATCATGTCAGAATATATCCATATCATATCATCTATTCAGATGCACTAATATCACAGTAAAACAATCAAACCCCAATGGTATCACTCCCCGACTCGATCCAGAGTCTAAGGGGTTCCATCGATGCCTCAACATCCTCTAGGTCCGTACTCCTGCACACTCAGTAAAACCGAGTCAATAGCACCTGTCTATGACAAAGCAGTAAAACAACATGTCAGCAACCCATAACGCCTCATAATCAAAATCAAAAATTTTAATAGCATAATAATTTGGATCACTTTCGAGCAAGTGTCCTCAAAGAATAAGTTCACTCAGTGCACCAGAGCAGGATGTTACATGGATGGTAGACTAGTATAATTTGGGTGCATGTGCAAGAAAAACTCCACAAAAAAGTGTCTTGCAAAATAGTGTGGAACCTCATCGTTCCACGAAAATTTCCCATATGCGAACAAAAATCTGTTATACAGATGTCCGACAATGTTAGGGTGCTTAAAATATTGCACCTTCAACATTTTCCGCTTTGGGCCCTCTTTGAAATTGAACATGGAGATGGTGTCTTATTTTGAAACTCTTTTTTTTACTATCTCCCATTTATCAGGACCCATCACCTCTGACTTTTGCTACCTCATTAGATTGACAAAACTATCAGTGGTTGGCCCCATCTTCTGATATGCATCCATAAAGTTTTCCAGTGAATGCAAAACAATTTGTAAACTTTGTTTTCTCTCCAGAGGAAGTTCCAAGACCGCCAAATCAATTTCCAACCTCTTTTTAACACTTGAGCATTGCTCAAGTGTCATTGCTTCGATATTCCCTTCCCAGGGAAGTTCATCGCCAACTTATGAAGGATAGGTGGATGTTGGCATGTAATCTTCTATTTCTTCATAATGTGGCCTCCTAAATCCACCTTCACCCTCTGCACTGACATTTGAATCTTCATGACAACCACTCTCATTGTCGCCCCTTGCTCTAAATTGATTGCCTACACACACATTTGAAAGTAACTTCAATATTTAACCTCACATAAATTTAAATAAAACAAAATTCAACAAAAATAAACAAAATTTAAGAAACTTACCAGAAATATTCTCTTGTCCAGAGATATTCCCTACATTCTTAGGTATAGTTGTGTTGATGTGCAACCTATCTAAGAAGGATGCATCCATAACACTAGTTTGAGCAGGTTTTGTAGTTGATCTATTTATAGATTCGTTTGAAAATCTCCTCTGACAAGATTGTTGGTGCTCACTCGGAGTTTCAGTTGAAGAAGGAGTTATTGTTCCTCCTTCTTGAGAATGCCTAGAGCGTTTGCAAGAAATGTTTGCATAATCTCATGTTGACATCACTCCGCAATATCTATCCACAATGCAGAGTTCATAAAAAATATATATATAGATGTTCACAAGTTCAAGCAATTAAAAATGTAGAGATAAATCAAATTTTTAAACAATCAAACCACAGAGGTACTCGTTCATTAGAGGGCACAAATACTGGTCATTAAGCCATGAATCAATCAACTAAAAGATAAGTAACGGGTCCATAGACAGCATGGCAGATTCTTATCCTTCACTCATCATCCATGCACATAAAAGCAGGGCATTTGAATCTATAGGTATTTAAACACCGAAGTGACGACCATCTATTCGGCTCCTGGCCGACTGCTTAGGCACAGACTGATGACTAAAGGGATAAGTGACAGAAGATAAAACCACAAACTTTTCACAATAATCAATAAAACCCACACATAGTAGTCATTTAAATCAAAAGTTGGGTTCACCAAGGGACTATCATTCCACTGAGTGGTTTATCATTCACAATCCACATCAAAGAAAAAGACACAAAAACTAAACATTCAGCCATGAATCAATCAACTAAAGGATAAGTAAGGGGTCCATAGACAACATGGCGGATTCTTATCCTTCACTCATTATCCATGCATAGAAAAGTAGGGCATTTGAATCTATAGGTCTTTAAACACCCGAAGTGATGACTGTCGATTAGGCTCCTAACCAACTGCTCAGGAAAGGATTTATGACTAAAGGGATAAGTGATAGCAGATAAAACCACAAACTTTTCACAATAATAAAAAAAACCCATGCATAGAAGTCATTGAAATCAGTAGTTAAGCGAGGAATTTTGACATTCCGAGAAGGTTTATCCTTCTGAAAATCCACATCAAAATAAGAAGACACAAAAACTAAACATTAAACCATGAATCAATCAACTAAAAGATAAGTAGGGGTCCATAGACAGCATGGCGATTCTTATCCTTCACTCCTCATCCATGCACGGAAAATATAGGGCATTTGAATCTATAGGTCTTTAAACACCTAAGGGTGTTGACCATCGATTGACTCTGACCTGGCTAACAGAACGCGGTTGATGACTAAAGGAATCGTGGCGAGAAGATAAAACCACAAACTTTCACAATAATCAATAAAAACCCACACATAAAAATGATTTAAATCAGAAGTTGGGTTTGCCAAAGGGGCTATCATTCGAGTTTATCATTCACAATCCATCAAAGAAAGGTACAAAAACTAAACGTTCAACCATGAATCAATCAACTAAAAGATAAGTAAGGGGTCCATAGAAAGCATGGCAAATTATTTATCCTTCACTCATCATCCGTACGCAGCGGGGCATTTGAATCTATAGGTCTTTAAACATCCAAGTGACGACATGGAATTCGGCTCTGACCAATTGCTTAGGCAAGGTACGATAGTAAAGGGATAAGGACATAAAGATAAATATCATATCCTAAAAATAGAAAATTCAAAGTGTTTATAATTTATAATCTTATAGTTAATATCATACAACCTAAGAAAACACATAAACCTACTAGAGATGAAACCTAAAAACAAAATATAAAAATATAAAACAATCTTAAGAAGAAAATACTTGGGGAGAAACAAGAAAGAAGAACCTTGTTGACCCTATTGGTGACCCCTTTGATGTAGGGGAAGGTGGGGTATCGACTAGGTTGGGGACTCTCTAGAACGAGGCTCACCGCTTTTTCTAACCATGGATTTTCTTATTGTAGCATTGATTTCCTCATTCATATAACCTATTCTCTTGAAAACCTTGGCAAGGTGATCTTTTTCCTATTCAGGTGGTCTTCATCAAAGATACTAATGGCTCTCGGTGCTAGGATGTTCTGAACTCCTATATTTTAAGTGGGATGGTGATAAATATTTTCCAAGAAGATAACTATCTATATGAGTTTTATTCTTGTATACATCATGCACATGGTTCCCATATTGATTCTTTTGAGTTAGTACATCCAAAATGGGATGCTATTATTCTCCTCCAATTCCATAGTGAACCTAATGTCCTCTGAGATATAGTTAAGGTGCTCAAAGAATTTGTTCAACTCTTATTTTATGTGAGGCCATATGACATTAGTATCATCTACATACCTTTTACATATCTTGGGATTAATGGGGTATGAGTCCAATGCTCTTCTTTCAAATTTTCCATAAAAATATTTGGCCCTATAGAGGACCCATTGCAATACCATGGAAATATGTTGAGGAAATATTGCAAATAGATTTAATATATACAAATATAAATTGGTGAAGAATCATATTAATGTAGTTATTAGAGACTATCTTAGGAACAATGTAAGAGCAGGAAGAAGAGGTAGAGTACATACCTCATGTTGTTATACAAATGTTTTGAAATTTAATCCTGCCATTGTCTATACTAGATGGGACACTACCATGCATTGGGAGGTTTTGTTTTAAATACATGTCAAAATAGGGAAGGAAAATTTAACTATTTTAAAGAAGGGTGTCATATTTTTTATGGAAGTTTAGATTATTCAATTTTCTACAAAGGAAGACCTATACCAAACAATGTGATAGACATGTAGGGTATTATTGATAAAAACTAGATTGAGATCATGGTTGAAGAAGGTATATAAGTGGTTATTTATTTACCCTATTTGATAAAGGATTTAACTAATATATGAGAAAGGGGTAGACTGTAGTTGTAGTTGAGTATATGAAAACCACTCATGACTTATGCATTAGTCGATTTTTTATGATTTTCATCATGATTTTTTCCCATTGTAATCTAATATCTTGGTGAGTTAGGTTTGAGTGATCATTGTGGAATACCCTAAATATTTTTTTGATGTGGCCTCAATTTTTTACTTTCATGGCCCATATTGCACTTAGCTTCAATACATTTTTCCTCAAAGGATCAAGACATTCCTAAAAAAAATATCATTTTTATGACCAATTTATACATTTTAGGCTTCGTCTTTATGTAATCAAATAAAATTTACTCAATCTCAAATAGGATGTGATATAGTATTGATCTAAATTTTTAATTTGTATGGTTATCATGTAATTTTCATTCTTGAGATAATGTGGTTTACAAACATGAATTTAATACAATCTTGATTAATGGCTTTGACACATATGAAAATAGATCCTATTTAGTCATTACCATAGACCCATCAACTGACTGAATGAGATATCCAAGGTATCTTGTCTTGTCATAAACTTTAGGATTTCCATCACTTAAAAGTAGAAATAAAGACCCTAGACAATTATATCTCCTTCTAATCCCAAAATTTGAATTGACAAAGGAGGAAAAAATACCCTTGAAACAACATGCCAAATATCAGGAAATTAAGGGACAACTCCCACCAATCAAGGAATTGATTGAATTTCTAGATATGACTCTTCTCAAGCTTAAATAGAGGCATAGTTGATCGAATAGGATTGTCAATATTGTTATTTCATTTTTCTTGTTGCTATTCAAGCTAGTTTTGGTTGTAGTAAAGAGGCAATTTTATGTCATCATGTTCTAAGACATATTTTTAATAAAAGAAGCATACTTTATTGAAGTTCTAAGTATTTGAGTGTTTCCAAGGGTTTCAGGAATTTCTTTGAGTAGTGTCCACTAAAGGAATTGGTGTAGGAACCCTCTTTCTTTAGATCTCGTGTCTTTGAATTTATTTTTTAGAGTAGATAAAATTTTGTAAAAACAAATTATTAGTTTACATCATTTCATTTCTAACATTATTTGCATTTCCTATATTTTTTTTTAGAAACAATTTCATTCGATGTATTTCTTTAGTTACTTTTTAAAATTATAATGTTGAGTACTTTGATGTGGATCCTATAATTTCATTTCTCCTATTGCCTTTAAATTATAATGTTTTGTACTTTGATGTGGATCCTATGAATGTAATGCATGACAACTAGTGTTGTAATGATTTACTAATCCGCGAACACATTGATCAATAGTCCAAGGGATTTCATTTAATCAAATTTTCCTCGAGGAGGTTATGACCTTAGACCTTCATCTATATTATACATATTTTCATAAGAGATAGAAGCGAAATTCTTGGACTCAATTGCATAAAAGTAAACTAGAATGAACTATTAAAGTTGAGTCTATTTCCTTGCCACAATTTTCATCGAGAATTAGTAGTGCATATTTGATTTTGTAATTTGCATACATAGTGCAACACCTCATAAGTGTACATGACCTTTGGGTTGATAATTAAAGTGAATCTAAGGGGTTCTTTATATCTTGCTACAATTATTTGAATCACAATTTTTTGGCTTCATTTTCAGGGAGGTGCAAAATCTTTGGGTGTCATTGTTTGTTATCAAAGTGCAGGAAAATATGGAATTTTGAAAAAAAATAGCTTACCTATTTAATTGCTGCATGGAGCTTAGAGAAAAATATGGAAGATATCTCCCAAAATCTCATATTGTTGGTATATCTAAAGTAGGAACTAGTGGTCAAATACAACACCAAGGGGATTTTGAAAAGTTTTGAAGTAGCTTGTTTAAGAGAATCCAACAAATGATTGAATAATTTTTTGAGTAGATTGAAGAATGAGAGCACAATATTGCATGGATATTAATCAATCCTTTTTTAGTCTAGGACTAAATATAGAGAGGAATATCCATCTTTGAGCAGTACTTTAGAAGAAAGTGAGCAACAACCCAACATAAGGATCATGATATCTTTCTTTTGGTGAGGGTTCTCTGTAGAACCAATGACTACACATAAAATTCTAAAAAGCGTGGTCTCTTTCTCTCCACACTAAAGGAATTCTCCTTGAGATGGTTCATGAACTTTGAAGGAAAAAAACATCAATGGTTCGGATTAGATGAATAAGACCTTCATTGAAATATATAGATTATTGCAAAGCTAGATATACTAGGGATTACAAATGGTGCAAAAGAGCTCAAAACTACACTTTAGATGACGTGTCTCTTAAATGATTGCCCCTCATAGGCATAAATTAAATACTTGAACGAGACCTTGAACCTCCTTGTAAATGGTGAAATATTTCAACTAACATATGAGAATATAAATCAAGTGTTTGATAATTACTCTAGGGATACAAGAAAGAAGGATAGGAGTGGCAGAAGTGTTCTATAATTATCAAAATTTACAAGAACAAGTCTCACAAAGAGGAACAAGTCTCAAAAAGTAGGAAAATGGAAGCTTACTAGAGATAAAAATTGACAGATTGCATTCATTAACTATCTAACTAGAGACTTAAGGGGAAATAAGAGAAATATGAAATATTCCTCATTGTTTAATGCCCTAAGAGCACAATAAAAAAATGTGAGGAATAAGTCCACCTAATTTCATTTTGGAAAAGACGACAAACACAAAGATTAACTTATCATAATTTTTCTTAATAAATAATTATTTGTCGATTCTTAAGCTTGTTATTGAGTATAATTTTGTAATTTAGTTTATGTTCTTTTAGGTTGCACATTTATACAAATGAAACTACTTCCCAATATGGAAGGAAAGATACATAAGTTGAATTTAAGTGTAAAGCTTATATATTCTCTTGGTCACCTTTATTACATTTTCATTCTTTCAATCGAGTCATTTTGTTTATTTTTTAAAATATTGAATGTTTACATTGATAGTTTTGACTTTTTAAATAATTTTGGTCATTTAATTTGCAAATTTAGAAGGTCCTGTGAGTTCAATATATCTTTACATATTAATATCATGTAAATGAAATTCAAGTTAGGCATGCCAATTCAATTTAAAATGGGTTATACAGAAAGGTGACTTAGGTTATATACATATTTGTTTCACTCATCAAGCATCTTAAATGGAACACTCTAACTATATATATGTTCCTTGGGGTTTATGCTAAATTCAAATATTTATGTTCATAAGGGTTTTAATTTCCACTTAAAAAATAATTGCCACAAGTAACTCTAGTTCTTGAGTAATCATTTTGCACTAAAATTTTAAGGTTTTAATTTCTAAATAAGGGTTTTAAAAGGAGGAAGTGAATCTATTTTTTTTCACACGGTGGCATATGTACCTAAATTTTGGCAACATCTCCTTAATCTAAGCAATGTTTGTACTTAAATAATATCTAATATTCAGTTTCAGTAATCGAAGATGAAATTTCATTACAACCTACTTGACTAATCAAACTACTCTTGTGAAAGTTGTTGTTTACCATTTGTCTCATGCTTAGGACTTGGTGATTCTTACAAGTGCACATCATTGGTACAAATGATTAAACAAATGTTTCTTCACTCATTAATTTTGATTTCAAATTCCTAAATTTTTCCTTTAACCGCTAAAAGGATTAGATATAGGTTTTGATGTTGGTTTATTAAGTTCTAAAGGAATAATTCTAAATTAAACTTCGGACGGAACTAAAATTCGAAATAACTTTCAGACATAAGCGAAATTCTAAATTTAACCTTCACACTAAATTATAAATCGAAATAACTTCAAATAGAAACAAAATTTTAAATTAAACCTCCAGATCGAAATAACTGAACCGGATTGGTTTATTACACTCTAAAGGAATAATTCTAAATTAAACTTGAGACGGAACTAAAATTCAAAATAACTTTCAGACATAAGCAAAATTCTAAATTTAACCTCCAGACTGAATTAGAATTCGAAATGGCGAACCTTCAGACGAAACAATTTAACCTTGAGAAAGAAATGAGATTTAACATGAGACGAAACAAATTTAACCTTCAAAGCAGAAGCGATTAAACAGAGACGAGAAGCTTGAATTAAACCCCAGGGCGAGGAAACAAATTTAACCTTCATACAGAAACGAATTTAACCTTCAGATAGAAACAAAATTTAACCTTCAGACGGAAATAAATTTAACCTTTAGACATAAATGAATTTAACCTTCAAACATAAATAAATTTGACCTTTAGACATAAATAAATTTAACCGGACAAAAATAAATTTAACCCGATTATAATAGGAAAACTGGGGAATAGGTCTCCTATTATGGGCACATGGAAAGGTAGTAGAGGTTGATAGTGGAGAAGGTAGTAGAGGTTGATAGCATGAGGAAAGGTAGTAGAGGTTGATAATGGAAAAGCCAACGACTTATTACGGGGCTGAGCCTATTAGTAAAGTCATAGTCGATGGTTGTGACTTGGACAGGGCCGACTTCTGTCGGCAAATGGAATAACATGACTTGAACCTGAGAGGCCTCCACCTAAAGCTGAATTTTATTTTAAAAGTTATAATTAAATTTAATGTTACAATCTCTGATTAAATTAAAATTAAAAAAAAAGTGGGTTACTTACGAAGCTAGATCTGGGTGAGCTTGCCAACACTCCTAAGCTCACTTGGATCTCAGCCCATAGAACACCTCACCCTCACAGGAATGCCCGCCAGCACTCGCGAATGCTCACAAACACCCTACGTCCGTGCCAACACTCACGAATGCTCACAAGCACCCTACGTCCGCACCAACACTCGTGAATGCTCACAAATGCCAAAAGGTTAGAAAAGCGTTTGAAAATTCATGTGTGGTTGTTATATAAACACCGTCTTCGGCCGAGAAGAGTTTCGGCCGACAATCTTCGATATAGAAAAGATGTTTGAACTTGAAAAGATTGTTTAGTAGGGCCATCTTTTATTAGAAAGGATATTGTCGGATGGAAAAATCTGTTTGACTAAATTTTTACACACAAATCGAGGATACCATCACTATACCATTAGTTGTTCCCCCCTTAAAGTAGAAAAAATAGTTAGGCCAGAAAAGAATATCTTTGTTAGAAAAGTTGTTTTCAAAATTTTTGGAGATCGGTGTCTGAAAGTGTTACCCATCTCCGTGATTTCACCCATTCATATCTCTAAATATGGTCTCACTCAATTAAACAAGGTAAATATCACTGCATGAGATGTTGTCCTAGTACAAATATAAGATGATGTTGGGACATTTTATTTGCAACATTCAAATTCTCAGAGGATGAATCTACTATACAGTGCAAACAAGGAATTCCTATATTGAACTCCTGTATCAACATTTTGATCCTATATCTATATGAAATGAGAATTTAGGTAGTAAAGAGTTGAAAGTGAGTATTGGATGATACCATAAAGCCATAATAGTAATAACTTTCCATGAATATTAACAATTTCATTACTCAAAGAAAAAGGTTTATTTAAGAAATAATTTAGTGGAGCCTAAATATTTAAGGAAAATAATTGTTTCTTTGAAATAATGAATTGGAGTTCAAAGTGGTTTCAAAGGCCATGGGTCTGCATGTGCCTAGAAGTGCTTGGTAAATAGAAATAGAGCTCTTGGAAGATATATTGTGGAATGGTTCATGGTGATTTGTTAGTGGAGAAGGAGGATGTTGAGTGTTTGGTTTCACTAATTTGAACACTTCCATGAATACCCTATCTCTACATGTACACATACGTAATAATTCAACAAGATGAAGAGTTTAGCAAATACAATTTACAAAATCTTGCAAACAAATACAATCCCATGCATATTAACAAGTCTACTTGAAGTAAGGTATGTATGAAGTGTTCCCATAAACCATTGTGAATTGTATAATTTCCATTGGATTACCTTTGGAATTACTAATGTGATGACTACCATGAGATTGCCTTATGATCAGATTTTTAAAATGGATTAATATTTGAAAGTATGGGGTTTTCATTTTGAAGATAAGGCAATTAAAAAGGTACAATTATAAATTAGAATTCAGATCAAGAGTTGGTTTGACATTATATTCCTAGAGGTGTGGAATTCTTGCTACACTAGTTGTTGTTATGGGTTAAAAACATGTGGGGATAGACATTTCATGATTCATAGTCAAACTCTCAGATGTTAAAAGCCATAACAAATTCAACTATTGAACACTTTTAAGAACTCTTCGATTTTGCACCTGCATATAATAAGTAGCTAAGCAGAATCAAGAATACCCATACCAAACTTTTCATATGGAATTATTTTTCAAAATCATGGTGTTTGAGGTTTGAAGATATTTTAGTAGCTATAAAAGTAATGACCAAGGGTCAAAAGTCAGAGTTCAAATTAATAGTTAGCATCATAGCCATTCATTAACATAGAGTAGTTACAAGAATTGTTCATGATTCTAACCTAGCTTTAGTTAACCATTTTTATAAATAAGCATAACATTGATGCAAACCTCCTATCAAAGGAAGGTTAACCCCTTGTGGATGGATTTTGTGTTCTTGGAGGAATTTATATTTTAGCAAAATCTACAAGTCTGATGTTATCTCAATCTATGATGACACAATATAACTAGAATATAATATGTAATGATAGAAGACACATTTCTAGTGTAGAAATGGATCTATACTTTTCAAGTAAAATATTTGAGTCCATTATACTTTGTCCCAAGCCTAGTTTACCAAGAACCTCAACACACTTTGAGACATAGAGCTTGTCTTTGATAATGAAGATTCTCAAATAGATGTGGCCTAGTTTCACCTTATTTTCATTGGCATATTAGTCCCAAATGCTTGTGAAGTATATAGGCCATTAAAGTTGATGAGTAACAAAGGAAAAGGGTACAAATAAATTTTTGAACAAGAAATAGAGAATGTGCAACATCACCAAGGATTTAAGTTTTATCATAGAAATTGGTTTTCAATCCAATATCATCCATGAAACCCTATAAAGACCATTTCCATAAATTAATAAGAAATGAGTACTAAAAACAAGCATCTTAGTCAAGTGTTGAAGACCCTCTAGACAAGCTACTTACATTTGTAATCTTTCCTAGTGATGAGCCATTTTCCATGAGTAGAATCATCATTTGATTTTCCTATGATGTATGCTAGCTAACAAGAGGTTTGCATTCTTTTATATTGTCTATATATTTTTACCTTTGCATCGTATTTTAACTATGCATTGGATTGGTGGTTTCCATTTTCAATATTTTCTCCTATTGTGAAAACTTATCTTCTTTTGATTTTTCATCCCATATCCTTCTTGACATCTATAGTTGATCCTTGTTTCAAGTTTTTGTTTTAGTTTTCACGGAGATGGCATGAGTATATATTGTTTGGATTTTGGTTCATTGATCATGAATGAATGTGGGTTTGTTTGTCATACTTCATCTCAGAATGGTAGCATCACACATAGAAAATAAGCTTGGAGAATTGTTCATGCTTATGCTTGGTTATGAGTTGTAAGAAAGGACCATTTTTATTACAGATTAAGGACATTTTTGAATGATGTGTAAGTGCTTGGATAATGATCTTATAAAGTGACTAATCACTATTTTTCCTTACATCTTAGCTAATGAGAAATTCTAATGTGCCAAGGGATCCATTCATACACTAAATAGTTTCTCATGTGACTCTGTGAAAAGTTAAAATCCTATGGGATAAAAATCACAAGGGGATTATTTCAACAACCAAGTGCATCCAATCATTAAATAAATCCCTACAATAGGGAAATCATCCCATATAAATCTTGTAAAAGGCCACCACTTCCCCCATCCATGTATTGCTAAAACATATATAAAATCAAAAGGGAAGGATCAAGAAAGAAAGTACAATAACTAAAGGGGACATAGAAATACCTCTACAAAGACTATGGATGCTCACTAGTGATGGAGAAAGGTTTATGATGTCATGGTGATTCCATGAGCTATGGATGCTCATGGTAAATGGAGAAACACCTAAGGAATAACATATCTATGTTTGGTGAAAATATTTCTATCCCAAATATGTAAGTTATATTACTAAGAATTCAACCTAGACCATTGATGCATGCTTTAAGAAAATCAAGATGATCATATTATTCTTGTGCTTCATCAAATGAGCTTCATTAGAGGGTACATAGGCATGACCATTGAATCCTTCACGAAGGAAGATTTTATGAGACCCATTGCACATTGTTTTTAAAATGCATGAAAATAAGAGAAAATCTCCACCTCATTCTCATAATCCATGTTAATACATATTAGAGACCATGGCTTCATCTATTGTCATCACTTAGTTTATTAAGGCCTCAACTAAGATTAAGTCGACTCTTAGGGGACCCATCTTTAAGAGTACAATCAAGCCTCATCAAATAGTTTTTCCCTTGTATTTTCTCTTTCTATGCTTATTTGATGATTGTGGGTTGATAGTTGGAATTACCTTGAGTGGGCACACATTGACCCACTTGGGGACCCACCTTTAAAATTTTAATTAAGCCTCATCAAATAGAATTTGCTCCCTTATCTTTTTTATGTTTATGCTTAATTAATGATTGTAGGTTGTTGGTTGGAATTACATTGAGTGGGCACATGCTTGAAATTTTTGTTACTTAACCCAATCATGATAGTTGTCACCATTACATCATCTATCTTATTTTTCTTCACATATTTCTCTCTTCTTAGATCCCTTGTATACCATGAATTATGGTTGTAGTGTTGTGTCTCATGGATTTGACTAGATATAACATGCTTGAAGGTGGTATGCATCTTGTATAGGGTCATTGAAGATATTCCACATCATTGGCACTAACTTATGAATTAGTTTTCGATAGAATTGTCTATCCCACCATGCGTTGGGTATTAAGTGCTCCAAATGTTAGTGAACATTTTTTGTGGATTAAAATTAGTCAAGTGCTTATGAATCATGAAGATGTTAATTAACACAATGAAAGATTATATAAAAAATATCCAAGATGAGTAGGAAAAACTCAATTTTGGCAAAGCATCATCCTAAATGGGACCCACTCGTTTAAAAATGCCTCAATGCACAAATTGGGGTCTTAATAGAAATGTTATTTTCATCTTCAGTGTATGGAGTGTATGCCTACAAACTCAATGCAGTGGTGAATTCTGATTTGAGAATTACGGATGTCCAAAACACATGTTGAACCTGCCATGTTGCTCCTCTCAAACCTTGTTGATTGATTGGGGATGGGCTTACCTTACTAACTTGGCTAGACTACTTATGGAATATTCAATGGATTTGATATATTACCCTTATTTATAGATTTTTATTTCACATATGACCTTCCTTATGACTTGTCTTACTTCCCTACCAAAGAAGATTTTAATTTCCCATCAACAAAGAAATTGAAATTCATAGACTATGAAGCTTGGTATAAAAGGGATGATATGACCATTTGTTAGCATGCCCCACCTATCATTCAATTGGATTTAATGGGAGAAATTTATTGGCTTATAAATTTCGATCTACCTCCTCATTATTCTATTTTTCAATGACCTCATATATACCTTAAAACCTTTTGTAATTCAATTGTCTTGAGTCCACTAATTGAAATTTAAAAATTCAACCAATAATCCTTTAACATACCCTACTTAACTATGTCATTATAAAATTAAAAAAAGTGGGCCTCTTTATGATAAATTAACCCTTTTTAATTTGTGTCTTTTAAAACATTCAAATGTCTTCGTTTTAATATGCCTATGGGTTTAATCGGCCTTGACAAGCCCGTTGCCCCTTTTTCATTGTTTCATTCAAGTAGACATGTTACAAATATGCTTGATCAACAAGTTTTTATCTTGTCCTAACAACCACAAGTTTATTTTGGCTTTATTACCATGTTAAAAAGTAAGGTAATTAGAGCACATTAAAAATAATGTAATCATTGTCCAAGGTGTGGGATAGTTGGTGACGGAGTGTGTTCTTAAGTCACTGTGTGATGTTAAAGTCATTGGTTTGAAACCTGCTTGGGAGACAAAAAATCCGACCATGTTAAGTGTTGGTGTGAAAACAGGATGGGTGGGATCCCCAGGGGATTGTGACGACTTAAATTCCCTTGAATCACAGTTTCTCAAATACGGACTAACCCCTAGGATCACGAAAAAACTAGCAAATAAAAAAAAATCCTCTTCGAATGGGCTCAATCCATTTATCTTAGGTTTAAAGGATGAAGAAAAAAGCACAAGATCTTGAAAATCATAACTAAAAAGCATATGCATTTGTGACACAAGAAGAAAACTTGAGTGAAAGGGACGTAATTATCAATGGGTAAACAAATGGTTATTATTTAGGTTTTGCTTTACTAAAAAGTCATATGGAAAGACAATTGTTAAAAAATTGGGAAAGAAAATTTTATGAAAATATTTAATTCAAATAAAGTCTTTTCAAAACAAACAAAATTGCAAAAAAAGATTCTAAAATCAAATTGTGAAAAAATGGAAAATAAAATTTAAAAAATGGAAAATAAAATTTTATGAAAATATTTAATTCAATAAAATTTTCTCGAAACAAATAAAATTATAAAAAAAACTCTAAGATAATTTCACCCAGCCATTGGAAAATTGATTAGCAACAAACAATATCTTTTAGTATGTTTTGTTATTTATTTATTTATTTATTTCTATGTGTATTTATCTAAATTTCCTAGTATTCTCCTCACTAAGCACTTATCTAAATTGCCTAGTATTCTCCTCACCTGTGGTCTAAACTTACAAACTAATCCGATTAGCCAAGGAAAAATGAGAGGGGAGCTTCAAGAAGAAGATGGCAAAGGTGTGGGAGAGAAACATATGCAAGTGGTCATAAAAAAATCATGACATATTAGAGCAAAAATTTATATGTTTCAAAATTCATAATAATGCTCACCGCAATATAAATAGCAGGTTCAAGGGTTTCCATATGAAATATTTCTAGGCCAAGCATTTTCTTGGAGGTTTCTTACGAGATCAAAGTGAAACCAAGAGTTTCATTTCTTCAATAAATTCTTATTGAGGTTCATTGGTTTTCTAGGTAATCATATCTTATTTGCTATTAAATATTGAATGCACAATTTATTTTGTATTTATAATCCTTTCTCCCAAAACATCTAAAACCCTATTTGATGTGCATTAACAATATTTAATGTGCATTAACAAGTTTCACATATATTTAATCTAAAGCTTCTTCTTAACACCATCTTTCCCAAATGGAAATATTAAGATTTCAATGACTAAATTTAAAATATTATGTTTTACTCTTTATGCAAAAGCATAAAGTTGAAGATGTTAGTGCTACACCAAAGGATATGGTCGTTGGAGATGCCAAGTCCATGCTAGAGGTTCATATTGGCAAATTTGGCTACCTCTAATCTCAAATTGTAACAACTTCCCAAACATGTGTCGGGATGACAAATTAATAAAAAAATTATCTCTAGATAAAATGGTTGACATCACATTGTGTGATGCATAAAGCAAGCAATGTGTAACAACTTCCCAAACATGTGTCAAGGACCAACAAATTAATAAAAATTATCTCTTTGGTTGACATCACATTGTGTGATGCCTATATTGTTATAAATGGCATGGGCAACAAACAATTAAGAAAACTCAACTTTCAAAAAAAAATGGTTCGCTAAGACATTGTATGATGCATGCAAACTCTAACTATACATTTTAGTTTACTAATTTGTAAATAAACGTAGTAACTATACTAATATAAGAGGTATGTTTGGATATATAAAATTGTAATTCATATGATGATGGTTATATTTTGGGTCATCATATTTTCAAAATAATTCATATTTAATAGTGATAGTTAAATTTATTTATTTAGTATTTTTAAGTGTGAAGTTCATATTGTAAATATGATGGTATTTCAGATGTCTATGTATGGGAATTAAATTAAATGTTATTAAAAGAATATGATTGTATTAAAAGTAATTTTGATGACAATCATAATTGATTTTAGTTTTCTTGTATATATTATTTTAGTTTAAATTGCATTTTGGTTTTGGAGTAAGTTTTAAAACTGTTTTTAATTAGTTAAAAATTATATTTTCAATGCAAGAAATTTGGTCAATGGTAACTCAGAAATATTTGGAATGAGTGAAGATCTATCCCTTATGTACCCCTAATAAATCAGTTCAGGTGACATGGATTTTTTTGAATAATAATAATAAGATGTCCACATTTGAGTAAACTGATATCCTCATTGTCAATTAACAAATTAATATATTTAAATCACCTTAAAAACAAATTAACAAACAAAATATTCAATAAATTTAAAATCCTGTAGTTATTTATCATAAATAAGTAAATTTGAAAATGATATTTATAACTTATTACTTTGAAGGTGATATTTATAACTTATTAATTTGTCAATTGAACAAAAATATAAGTGGGGACCCGTGGAAAAAACAACGTGGGCGCGGAGAGCAAGTCGTTCGATATTTATGGGGAGATAGGATGATAGTACATGGTGGTCTTCCCTCATTCTTAGCAACATGATAAAAAATGTATATAAAAGAAATGATAAAAAATTGTATATAAAAGAAATAAATTCAATTAATGCGTGGTTTAGTTTTTTTTTGAAAGTGGGTAGAACATTTAAAGTTATAATTTTTTTATCATTGAGAATTTTGATCATAGAGTTTTGTCGTCTAGCATTTTAGTACATTGTAAAAAATATCAAATTATTGAATTTTCAAAAAAAAAAAAAAAATTGGGTGAAATTTTGGTTGCATGTAAAACAAATATGTGTAAGAGATATATTGTGGAAAGGTCTTAGTAGAGGTAGGTGATGATATGTGGTAAGAATTATGGAGTGTAATATTAAGTATAGTAGTGGTTTAAATGCGTGATGAAATAGTTATTTTTTGGTTATTCAGAATAAAGAAGGTTGATATTGATATTTTTGGCTTAAAATTTGGTAGGAATCATTTTTGGATTTGATGGAATTACATATATCATATGCTAACATTGCATATTATGAATGTATCAAGGATATTAAAGGGTGATGAATACATTTGTACATTAAAAAATAATAAATAAATCCAAGAATTGAATTTTAGCAATGATTGTCTCATCGAATTATGATGATAACAAACTAGAAAGGGTTAAAATCATATAATGTTTAGCCTTCTTCTTAAGTATATCACTTTTGTTCTTACATGTCAATGATGATATATTGTAAGCATTATGCAATACACATTAATTCCATATCCATAAATATTTGGTAATGTAAATTTATAAATATAATAAATATTAAAGTCATTTCTAGGTTACTAACTTGCTTTTCATGATATGTTTCCCATTTTTTTAACTTGGGCTTTAGTAAGTGTATCGACTCATATTGACTTGTATGCAATGCTAGATTTTTTTTGGATTATCTAGTATAAACGCTCTATGAAATGGCTCTTTTTTCGACAACTTAGAATAACGAGAGGGGAACCTAACATTTTTGGCTTGAAATGCAATAGGAATTGACATTTTGGATTGATGGAACCACAAATATTAAATGCTAACATTGGATAATCTAGTTGTAGGAGGGGTATTTGAGAGTGTTAAATCCATTTTACATTAAAATATAATTTCCATCAAATTCGAAATTACAATTTCAATGAATATTGCTTCGTCAGATTCTAGTGATAGCAAACCAAAATAGGATGAAATAGTAGACCATTTAGTTTTTTTCATTTTACGACACTTTGAAAATTAGTTGCCTCATGATTCATCATATGCTTGGTGGAGAATTTTTTGGACAATTTTATAAGTAATCAAGGATTTCACTCCACAATATCCTTGTTCTTTGTTTGGGCATTGCTCCTCTTGAATCAACCCCATGTAGTGTCAAAGCAACCTATTAGTGCCTCTAACCAAGAATACCTTGCACACTGGTGCTACTTCTCTACAACTAGCCCTCAATAGTGTTTGATAACCTACAAGTGCATCAAACCAAGGATAACTCAAGGCATCAAAGGAGTCATTCAAACTCATTATAACCCCCTGATGTGGATACAACCCCGATTTCCAACCCGAGGAACCCCAAACATAGGTTTTGTAGGTTTGAGGCATCGAACATGCATGGACCAAAGTAAACTATTGACTTTGTTCCTATAAGTTTTAAACCTTTACGGTGATGCAATGCACACAAAGTTTCTTAAAAGATAAAAAACAACACAATTACAATCACACATATACACAGACATTTATGTTGGAAACCCAAACCAAGAAGACCAAGAACATGTTTAGAGCTACACCTCTAAATATTATTCATCATAGTAAACTTCATTAATTACTCAATACAATATCTATAGGATCTCGACATCCAAAACTTGTAATCCATTTGTTGGGTATGTGTTATTCTTTGCATGAGTATTTTTTTCCTCGGGAAAGAAATTAATACATATTTAGGTGGTTTGACACATGGTTTTTTATTAAGAGTTTTCTATTTCAGGTTAAGGAATTGGGGTTGTTAACTAATCGAGGTCATTGGGTTAGGGTTTTTGATCCTGGCTCCTATATATTGTATTGTAAAAATATATCACTAATAGATAGATATATAATATGTTGGTTTCTAGGTTTTGGGTTTCTGGGAAAATCTCTATATAATGTTTCTAATATTTTCATTGTATCTTTTCTATTATTTCTTGGTGTGCAATAAATCTTTGGGACTAGGTTAAAATCTACATTGGTATCCGAGCTTTTGTTGAAAAGCTTTTAGGGGCGCCTTTGTGGAGTCAAGAGTTTGGCGCTCGAGAGGACTGTGATAAACCTTGTTACAATAGGAGATATGCATTAATTGATTTTTCAAGTGAAAGAAATGAAATGTAATTAGAAAATGGAGATTGAGAAGTTTAATGGGATGGGTTTTGAGCTATGAGCTCAATATGGAAGATCTGCTGGTGGACAAAGATGAGTGGATCGTGGTAGATCCAAGTAATGCACCTGAGAACTACTTGAATCAACAGCAAAAGAAGTTGGATTATGAAGGCAAGAAGCACAATCATTGTCTATCAAGTCAGTGTCTTGAATGTGTGAGAGGAAGCCTGTAAGGATTTATGGTCGTTAGGAATTTGTATCAGTCTAAGTTTCTAGTGAATAAACTATTCCTGAAAAATAAACTGTATAACCTGAGGATGAAACATGGAAGTCCGATTGAAGATCATTTAAGCCTAATCTTGTGGTAAGTCAATTGTTATTTGTTGAGATTAAATTTCAGATGAAGAAAAATGTCTTATGAGTTTATTGTAATTCTTTACTAGACTTCGTGGGATGTAGTTTATTGTGTGTGGTTGTGGGAAGTAATACAACTTCCTTGAAGTTTGTAAGATGGTCTCATCTTTGTTGTTAAGAGGAGATGAGATGAAAAGAATATGGAAGAGCTGAGAAACACAGAACATATGCATTATTTACAAGAGGATGATCCGGAAAGAAATAGATCTAAGTTCTCAAAGTGGGATATATAATTCTAAGGGAATATCTAAATCTAGAAATTTGGCCAAAAGGTATGTTGGAGATGTGGAAAGAAGGGCACTACAAAGGCGGTATAGATCCAAAGTTGAGAGAAAAGAAGGGATCGAGAGAATCTCCTTCTGAGAAGAAAAGAGCTCAAAGGAAGGTGGGGATGTGTACTTGGCTTCTTCAGGAACACATCTTGAGATCATGGCTTTATGATTGGTTGACTTTGGTGCATCCTTTCATATATGAATTCCCCGAGGTGGTTCTTGAATTGAAAGGTATGATGAAGGTAATATTTTTTCTTGATTGATGATTTGACAAACAAAATCATAGGACAACGAAAAGTAAAGTTGAGGCTCATAAATGGAAAGATTAGAAAAACACTACCTTGTGTTCTGCACATCCCATGATTTGCGAGAAATTTGATTTATGTAAGCAAAATAGGCAGTGTAGGGTAAAAACAATATTTGAAAGAATCTTGTGGGATGGTTTGAGAACAATGGTTCTTTGAAGGGATTCAGTTTGGAACTACATTATAATCTACAAAGGAAGCACTATTAGTGATAGGTGTAATAGTTTCATTGTTCTCGAGATTGGATATGAAGAAGAAAAATCTCCTACAGTCTAGGAGAAAAGGTTATGTTGGCATCAAAGACTGGGAAATATCGAAGAGAAGGGTTTTTGAATGCCACATAGTAAAGGTATGGTTGAAGGTATGTCCTAACTGCTCTTTGAATTTTGATTTACGTGAACATTGTCTGTGGGAAGTAGAATGGGAAGATTTCCCTCACAGTCTGTGAGGGAAGAAGGAATTTAAAACTGATTCGAGGTGATTTTTTTTTTGGACATATGTCGATCCCATCATTGGGAAAATCGTGTACTACATCTCATTTATAGACACTTCTCAAGGAATACTGGATATATTTCCTCAAGAAGAAATACGAATTCTTTGTGAGGTTTAAAGAGTTTAAGGCTCTTGTTGAGAATCAAATAGAAAAAATAATCAAGGTGTTGAAGACAGATAATAATGGTGGAGTTAGCAGAGATGAATTTGAATAATTACGTAGAGGTCTGCGGTATAGTAAAGCAGAATACTACTCCATATACACCTCAATAGAATGGAGCTACATAAAGGATGAATAAGACTGCTTACGATGGAAAAGAAAGGTGCATGATCAGTAGTTACTTGATTCTGACAGAATTACGGGCGAGAGGTGAGGTGGAGTGCTTGCATGACCCACCTTGTCAATATATCACCCTCATCAGAGTTGGATGACTATGAACTCACATGAGGAATGGATTGGTAAGAAACCTTCTCTTACACATCTCAAGGTATTTGGTTTGATGCATATGTTCATGTTCCAAAGAAAACATGAGTAAGTTGAATAAGAAAATTTGAAAAATTATCTTTATTGGATATAAAGATGGTCTTAAGGTTATAAAGATTTGGAACCCAAAAACTAAGAAGGTAGTGTACAACCAAGATGTGGTATTTAGAGAAATGAAGAGGATGTTTTTGAAACATGAAGTCCTACCAAGTAGGGAAAGAGCAGGAGAAGATAGAGTTTGAGTTAAATGATGGAATCGGACTCTACAAAAAGAAAGAAGAATGAAGAAGAATAATCCTCATACTCGGTATTGAGGAGGTGGTTTGAAAGAAGGAAAAATGAAAGGTATAGTCCACCTTATTTCGTTCAAATTTTTCTTTATTACATCATGATGATGATCCTAGAAGTGTCAAGGAAGTGATCGTTCATAGGATGGAAATATTTGTAAAAGGGCCATGAATGAAGAAATGGAATATTTGGATAATAACGAGGCTTGGGGTCCTGTGGATTTCCATTTGGAAGAAAGCCCATTGGCAACAAATGGTATTTAAAAAGAAGTTGAATCTTGAGAAGGAAAAGTGGAGAAAATACAAAGCTTTCTAGGTTAGTAGAAAGGAGTTATTCGAGGTTGAGGGGTGTTTGGTGATATTTTTTTCTCACGTTGCCAAGTTAACCTCTATAAGATTTTGTTATTTGTTGTTGTTGCATTTGATTTTGAAGTGAGCAGATGGATGTGAAGAAAACATTCACCAGGGATCTAGAAGAATAAACATCTATAAAGCCTTATAGGTTATAATGTGAAGGGAAAAGAAGGTGTTGGTATACAAGATGAAAGAATACATTGTATGTTTTAAAAACAATCACCAAGGAAGTGTATCTCAGAAACTATACTTATATGATGGGACTTGGCTACACAAGAAGCAAAGAGAGGATCACCTTGTGTATTTTAAATTAATTGGTGATCATTTGATTTATTTGGTATTATGTGGGTGACATGTTGTCGATAAGAAACAACAGTGATTATCTAGGATGTGCAAAACTTCCAGTTGTCCTCTAAATTTGACATACGGATCTGGTTCTTCAAATTTCATTTTGGCACTTATGTTAAAACATGCTCGAGAAAAAAAGAGGAAATTTTGGTTAAATTAGAGAAAATATTTCAAGACAATATTAAAGAGGACAATATACGGGAATGTAGACCGGTTAGGGTTCCTATTCATGTTGGTGTAAGAAGTTAACTATGGATCATTGTCTGAAAGACACACATATGAAGAGGAGGGAGGAAATGTCTAGTGTTCCATATAGAGTGCAATTGGTAGTTTGATGTATGCAATGGTTTTGTACTAGACGGGCATTGCACTGATGGGAGTTTTGAGAATGTATATTTCAAAACTAGGGAAGGAGCATTATACAATAGTAAAGAGTGTTTTTAGTTATTTGCATGGCACTAATAGCTATGTATTGTGCTACTAAGGAATACCGACATTGGACAGAGTGGTGAATATAAATGTATTTGTGGATGCAGAATGGTTGGAGATATGGATCATAGGATATCTCACAAGTGGAAACCATGTGTTTAACACATTTGGAACAATAAGTTGGATGAGCAAAAACTGATTGCGTTAAACTTTTCAATAAGCTGAATTCATGGCATCCACTCATGCAAGTTAGGAAGCAATATGGTTACAAAAGATTGTGTTATTTAGGCATTGGGTTGAGTACAACAAGCATTGAGATTAGGTTGTGACAGTCAGAGTACAATTTTGTTGGTGAAGAACCAAGCTTATCATTCAAAGACAAAGCATATTGATATTCAACTCCCTTTGAGAGACATGATTGAATAAAATAAAGTATCGTTGATGAAGGGTGATTTTTGAAGAATATTTTGTAGACTCATTAACAAAGTCTGTGGTAGAAGTTCTCTTGGTGTAGAGAAAGGATCCATGGGCATTGCTGCCACGGATTGTTGACTATATCACAATACAATGGCCCTGTATGCAAAGAAAACAAAAAGTGGGAGAATGTTGGGTATGTTTTATATTCTTTGCATGATAGTTTCTACTCAGGAAATGTGTCACATGTTGGGTGGTTTTCGGCACATGGTTTTCAACGATGGTTTTATTCTGGTTAAATAATTTGGTTGTTGACTAATCTAGGTCATTGGGTTGGGGTTTTGGATGTTGTTGTTGGCTCCTATATGTATTGTATTGTAAACAATGTAGCTCACTATGAATGAATATAGAATATGTTGGTTTTCTGGAGTTTGGGTTTCCAGGGGAAAAATATCAATTAAATGTTTGTTGTCGTATATCTTTACGTTCCTTTTTTTTGAAAATTTGTTTGTATTAAATATTGTACAATGTTAAAATCTACACCATTTACCCGGATTAGACTGCTACAACACATCTGCTACTATGATACACCTTTGTTGCAACACATCTCCTACTATGATATGCCTCAGTTGTAAAATGTCTCTTGTTGCAATCCTCCTCTTGTTATAGCATCCTCTACTACAATACACCTATACTGCAACACACCTACACCTATTGATGAAACACATATTATGCCCTATGCCTCTGGCTGCAACACCATTTCCATAACAAATTCTATTTGCAACTCTCTATGTCCCCTTCAGCGCAACATCACCCCCTGATTGTATGACACCATATTGAATCAAGGGGTAATTTATAAACCAAGGAACATTCTCATCTGTAGACCTCCCAAATGTGTGGGACACAAACATTCTTTTGTGATCAGATAGAACTCTCTACACTCAGTTTCATATCCAAACAAAAACACCCCTTCATGAGCATCATAAATTGAGCTCTTCAACTATATTATACCTTTCCACCTGCAACTAGAGTTAGTTCACAAATACACAGACCCTTATAAATATCTATATAGAATAAACATTCCAAATGCACCATCTCTCCCAGACTTGCATCCACCTTCAGATGGTCACAATTTTAACACCACAGACCCATGCCATTTGTACAACAATATCATAACATGACTCTTCTTTACACTAGAGGTTTACTCATTCAAGCAATGAAATTTAACTCCATATATAGTCCTTGCCAATAAGCACAAAAATAACATCATGCATGATTTCTTTCACACATGTATAAGGTTAAATATGTTAAATATCAAACTATTTATTTAGTCATAGATATTACAATACAATGGTTCTATGATTGTACATGATATTACAATATCCATTGGGTTTCCATGCTGAATTCCATGAGCCTCAACCACTCTTTCTCTCTCTTACTACCTCTATAGCGACTTGTCTTCTTAAAGATCTACAAGCTCAAATGAAATATGTTCGATGTTGTGTTTTATTCTTTCAGAAACTATTCACTTGAATTACTCCAGTAGACTCCTCACGCCCTTTTACATTCCAAATTCTAATTTGTCCTTTCCTCAATGAATCTTCTCTTGGATGCAACCTTCCATATTCTACCAGTAGCACACTCTTCATCAACACATCCTTTCCTTTTGCAACAATTTTTGTTTTCCTTCCACACACTTGTCTTCTACTCATTCTGTAGAGATGTGTCCATCCTATAGCAACACTTTATCTCCTACATTACCACACTCTGTAGTATTGATTCGATCTGCAACATTGTTGTTACTTCTCACATTTTGTCTCATTATTATGCTATTTATTTCCTACAACACTTAATAATTGTTGTAGCATCTCTCAGTCAATTTTTTTGTGTCATCCCCATGATGATCGAGATGCTCCTGCATCAAAAGTGGTGAAAAAAATATTCCATCTAATTATAGTGTCATTATGATTATCCTTCTTTTATCCAAGTTGTATGGAATTATTTTGGAGATTAGTTTTGGTTATAAAGTGATCCATATGAATTTCGGTGGCCTCCCACATATTCCATCTGATTCATTTTGGCAGTTTTCGGTTAAATAGGTTTTCTAGTTCGAGGTCTCCGACTTCTAGAAATTACGTTTTGAGGCCCTAAATAGCATTTTAGGGCTCGCCACAATCAACATATCTAGGGATCACCACATGAAACATGTGTAATTAAAATTAGGATAAAAATTTCCAACGGGTTATTGTGTGCCTAAAATAGAGATCGTATGCAAAGTTACGACCCCAGGAAGTTGATGTACTAACTTACCCAGGGGCCCACATGACTTTTGTGGCTTCATATCCTAGGGTTAGGTTTTTGAATGTCCTAGGTTTTTGAAATTCATGTTTGTGTAAAAAGGCCTTGAGAGACTCATTGTAATCATATTTTGAATAGTGTAGCCGTCATCTCTTCTCAGATAAGATGCCACCATTTTAGCAAGCTTGTTTTACTATAGTTCTGGGTTTCAACTTATTTCCTTATTGAATAGAAACAAGTTTTTCGTGTATGCGTTGATACTGATGTTAGAATATTTTGATAATGTCCCTAGGTATTCGGTAGTTCTTCTCATAAAGTCTAGATTATTGGTATCAGAGCTTGGGTCTTCTCCTTGTCATTTCTAAATACATGTCCCTAATGAGGTCGGGGTACAAGAATTGGGTGTCGAGCTTGTTTCTCTTGAGGACAAAAAAAAATCTCGCACGCCCAAACAACCTCCCATGGAAAAATAAAATAAATATGATGGGACATGATATCCTTCAAAATGTTTCTTGAGGATCGCTCATGCAGCTAGAGGAAACGATGATGGATAGTTAGTGGAAATCCCCTCTTGTGGCTACCAGTGATGCATCTTCCTCGAGCATAGGCGTCACCCACTTCAAGGTATAAATCAAATTCGATATTCCTATGTTGAAGGTCATTGATCCGGTGGATGCTCGGTGTACATATTTCCAAATGTCTCAAAGCAGTTTTCTGGCGGAGTTTTGACAATTTACCTATTTTTTAGTAGGTTTCTGCAACTTTGAGTTTGAGGGCCCAAATGAATTTTGAGATCAAGGTTCTAAATGATATCAAATTAGTGTGATCCCAAAATAATCTCATAACGATACCTTTCAACAAGCTATCACATGCCCCAAAGCGGAGATCATAGCCAAAGGAGGAAGTTATGACCCAGGAAGTTGATGTACTCACTTGCAAGCAGGGGACCACATGACTTTCGGTGCTTCATCTCCTAGGTTTTTTTTTTTTTTTTTTTATTTCTAGGGTTTTTTTCATTCATTATTAATATCAAATAGGCCTCTATAGCCTCATTGTATCATCTTCTTGAATGCAAGTAAGTCCTCTCTTCTCGAGAGATAAAGCATCCTCATTCTAGCGAGTCTTTCACTCGTATTTTCTGAGTCTCGTACATTTCTTTCATTAATAAGTAGTGTATTACTTGTATATATGTGTTTATGGTTGCATCTCTAATATATTTTTTGTTTATATTATTGAATATTTGTGATATCTCTATGCATTTTTATTATATATCCAATCTCATTTTGTGTAAATGTCTTTGGATGGAGTGTATGGGGCGGTACGCTCTTGATCATTTTTAGTACATGTCCCCGATGAGGTACAATTATAGAAAGTTGGGTATTGAGATTGTATATATTGAATACAATCATTCTCGCTTGCCAAGAAGCCTCAATGGTGGAAAGAAAATAAAAGCAGCGAGGCGGTGATCCTATCAATCATTTGCTTGAGCAAGCTCTCCTGTATTGAGAGGATGAAATGATGGAGAGTGTTCCCATCCTTCAACACCCTAGATAGCATGGGGCACATATTCATCAGTGGCCACTTTGGAGGCACCTCTCCTTTCAAGGTACAAATTAATTTTGATATTCACGTATTTGAAGGACGGATAGATCAGAAGCCCTAGAAAATGGCTAACTTCTGCTAGAAGGTTATTTCTCGTTCTGGTACCGACAAAAAGATACCCTTCACACTCCTTAAATCTCTCCCTCATATAAAACATTGGTAGAGGCTTATTGGGAGAAAAGTTCCATAGAGTATTTTGGAATATATGGGGCCAATCCACTTGGTATTTTTTTGTGGATGCGGTAAGAAACAGTATTAACCTGTGCCTTCTGAGTACCGGTACATGAGATGGACCATCTTGTGCAGAGGGGCCAAGTAGTTTCGGAGTTCAACAACACCTTCCATACCTTTCACAACAATATAGGTATCAAATATTATAAGATAAATATGGTTCTGAAGTACCATGATGATCTGTATAGATACATCTAGACTGAAATGGATTTTCTAGACATCTCATCACTTGGTGTTGCATGTCGATATGATGTTAAAATTGAGAAGAAATTTGAACACCAGAACAAACGAGAAATTTAGATGCGCAAATCCACAACAACAAAGTATGACAAAGGCTTGACCCCTAACAAACCGGTCTCACGAAAACCATTCCAAGACACGGGGAAAAGAAGGGTCATGGGAAGACAAAGAAGAACAATGAAAAATGGTGTGATTTCTAGCTCTGGAACAACATTGATGAATGTCGCTCAAAACATTCATTAGTGGTCAAGATCAAAGGCAAAGAGCCGAACCCTACATTAGAATCTGATTCTAAAAATATGGTAAAAGACAGATCACTGACTCAAAACCCCGCGCTGTTGTCACGACCATCAATTCAACGGAATAGCGAGATCACGAAGGGGGATTGACTTTTCCACATTCATAGATGTGGGTGAAGGGACCATTTGCATTTTATTGTTGATGGCGGAAGCAAGAAGAACCTCATCTCGGTATAGTGGGTCAAACAATTGGGATTATGGCACCACACCCACAATCATACTACATCGGGTGGCTTCGACAAGGGCGATATCTCTGTGTCAGCCAACAATGTCGTTTATCCTTACAACATCCAACCCTTCAAGGATGGTGTGTGTGATGTTTCCCCAATGGATGTCTCTAATGTTCTCTTGGGCCAACCATTGTATTTGGAGGCTATGCTATTTATGAGTGTCGACCCCGTGGTGTCATTGTTGCTTTGGGGGTATCTCTCTGAGAATACTTAGAGGTAGTTCCAACTATTGTTCCACCTAAAATTCTCTGAGTAGTATCTCATACTACAAAATTTAACTTCTTCACAATCTCTATTCAAAAGGAGACAAAAGGACACTACAACCACTAAAACCTTGCTGACACCTTCTATCAATAAGCCAGTCGATAAGGCTGCAGCAAAGTGAAAATGTTCATACGCATGGTCCTCTCATGTATCCCTATTTGTTGAATAGCCTCAACCTCAACGGGGTCATGATAGACTTCCACAAAGTGACGGCCTTGACGTCTCCAACAGACAAACAACTCACCAAGATGAAAATTCAACAAAGCGTTTTCCCTCTGGGAACTCAACACGTGGAGAAAAATTGGCTACCCTGGGAGGAAGGATTTATCGGTGGATATCATTAGCCCTGCCTTTTCCAAATGGTTGGCATTTTCTAACAATTTTGGCAATTTACTATTTTTAGCGGGTTTTAACTTTTCGGGGCCATTTGAGGGCCCAAATGAAGGTTTTTAAAGATATGGGTTCTCAATTATAACTAAAGAGGCATGATTGAGCTAAAGTAATCTCCTCTATGATGCCGCTCCAACGAGCTATCACATGCCTACAACCCGAGAGATGGGTATGCAAAGGATTCGACCCTAGAGGAAGTGATGTACTCCTCGCACCCCAAGCAGAGGCCAACATGACTTTTGATATAGCGTCTCCTAGGGGTTGGGTTTTGGATGTCTAGGGTTTTGGCATTCTTCTTATTGTAAAAAGGCCTTGAGCCTCATTCTAATCATCTTCTTGCAAGTGAGACCATCCCTCTCTTATCAAAGATAAGGTGCCACCATTCTAGCTAGTCTTTCACTCACATTATTTAACGGTCTCACGTACATTTATTTCATTAATAAATCATGTATTCTTGTATATCTATGTTTATGGTTGCATCTATGATACATTTTTGTTATATTATTAGTTCTCGATATCTCTGTGCATTTTCTTTATTATCTTCGATCTCATTTCATGCGAAAATAATCTGGATCAAATCATATAGGCATAGATGTTATAGACAAATGGTTGAATATGATAGAAGGGGTATTTCTTTGTCCATAACTTCTTGAATATATAAAATATTACTTTTTCACTACTCAAGCCATTCCCCGTGTCAAATGTTGGTGGGAAACTTTATATGGTATAATGAAACAAAGGAACCCTTATTATTTACGGTCATGAGTCACACGGGGAATCCTTCGGGGATACTAGTAAGAGACAATACTACCACGGTGGGAGTTATGACACAATATACAAATGGACCACATTGTGGTAGGAAGAGACCAAAACAATGTCAGGGTTCACAAATATCTTCCATAACGCATACCAAGGCGGGTATCAAATATTCTAAGCAACATCGGGTGCTCAAGGATCGCAACAGTATGAATAGATACATCCAAGATGAAATGGATTTCTGGACATCTCCTCTCATCCTTGGAAACATTATTTCTGAGTATACCATTAAAAATCAGGCAGTTCAAAGACCTGCGACAATTTGAATAAAGACCCCTCACGAGGAAAAATCGAGGAAGGGGCATCCCCAATCCATAGAACAAAGGATATAGCAAATACGAACCACCTTAGGACAGCAGGTCCAAGCCACAAACAAGGAAGGACAATGGAAATACAAGGAAATATATGGTGAAGTGAATGGAGCCATATCCCCGGCATAACATTGTGATTTTGTTCAAAGAAGTCAGCGAGGTGGTTAGGTGAAGCCCACGAATCGGAGGGTATCTTTGGAGCTCTGAGTCAAACCATAAAGGGAGAGCGGATCATTGATGTGAGAACCAAGTATACCATTTCTATAGCTCCAACGGGTGAACTAGGTGAGCAGTGAGCACCTTTTCATTCACCGGATGTGGTGAAGGGTGCCTCTGGTTCACTTCATCGTTGATAGAGGTAGCGGAAGAACCTCATCTCGGTAGAGGTCGTCAAGTGGTTGGCCTTTCCAACAATGCCGTACCCGTAATCCTACACCATCGGATGGCTCGATCAAGAGGCGACATCCCATCAACCAACAATGCCACTTGCACTACAACATCAAGCTCTTACAGATATGAGTTATTGTGTGATGTTTCCTCTCTCAAATTTTGTAATGTTCTTTTAGGCCAACCATATTTATGACACCGTGCTATATGTGGGTCTAAACATTGCGGTGTTATTATTACTTTGAACAGAGAATTGTACAAGATACCGAAGGTCCCACCTAGTGTTGTTCATTGATTTCTATCAAGAAAAATGCAGGAAGATCATCTCTGGTGGGGAAGTTTGTCTTCTTCATGATTCACTCTTAGAATGAGTGAAAGATCACGACCACATCCGAGTGCATCGACCTCTCCATAGTAGAAGAAGTGGATAAGGTCCTTGACATGCCAAATATCTTCTTCTCACCTATAAAGAGTACCTCTGCCTTTATCCGCGTCAAACTTATCCCGATCTGACCCTTGATGCGATGCCCAATGGTTGGAGTCTACTACCACTTTCTGTTAATGAGGAGCTCAAGTGATAGATCAAATAAATTCTCAAAGGGCACATCTATCCCATCTCATCACCTTGTGGGAGCCAATTATGTTGGTACAAAGAAATATGGAACACGGAGACTGCATTGATTACCAGGCCTGAATAAAATCATGGTAAGCAGTACTCGATTCCTGAATCGATGACCTCCTTGATCTCATCTCCTTGGGGCCAAATACTTTGATAAGATTGATCCTAAAAGTATGGCTACCACTAGATCCCCAATAGAATGAGCAGTTATGGAAGAACCCTTCAAGTCAAAGGAGGTCTTTTCAAATGGTTGGTCATGCCCTTCAACTTGAAAAATGCTCCCAGCGACTTTCATGAGGATGATGGATGATATCGTAACCATTCACCAATACTTTTGTAGTGGTGTATGCGGATGACATTCTCATTTACAACAAGACAGAATAGCATGCAACATAATTTCAACTAGGTTATGCACCACGTGATAGCACAAGCTATATACCAACTTGGAAAAATTATCCTTGGTATGGACATGGTCCATTACTTGAGCTACATTGTTGAGCATGGTGTATGTGGATCCGGTGAAGATCCAACTCGACTGTGTTGGATATCCAACCACACTCAAAGAGCTTCGGATCTTCTTGGGCCTTTCAATTTCTACCATAGGTGTTAGGATTCTCCCATATTGCATGGGCCTCATCCATGTAACAGGGGTGGTGGTAGGATAAATTTGTGTGGGAATTCGATCCCATAACAAGCGTTCAATGGTTTGAAGTAGTGCTTGTGCTCATCCCCAATAATTTCACTACCAAACCTACAACAACCCTTTGGTCGAGATATTCAACTCCATAGTATGTTGTGGGTGTTGTTTTCACTCCAACCACGATCACCTCGTGGCCTATCATGGTGAGACACTGTCATATGTTGTCCATAAGTAACCTATTTATGAAAATAAATGTACTCCATTGTGAGCCTATCACGAATGGAACATTACATTCTTGGGAAGGAGGCGGTCATCCACACTGATCGCAGAATCTGCGGTTCATGCAAGCCTGGGTAAATTGTAGAATGATTGCCATCGAAAGTGGTCCACATAGTTGCAGGAATTCCACCTCAAAATCAAGTATAAAAATAGGCTTTCAACTGTGTCGATGATTGCCTCAAAAAACCGCTAGTCGTGGCACTCACCATGGTGCTAGAGATCTTCGCGACCACGAGACTTATGGATGGCCCCAAATCGATGAGACAAACCCGAACATTACCACCACCACCACCAAATGTTGGGTGCAGTGAAGTTGTCACTAATCTCCATCGCCGGGATGGATGTTGTGTCATTATGTTCCATATGTGTTCCCATCGGCCAGAAGATGATGGAAATCCCTACAGTCATTTGTGAGACACTTCAGCGTCGAAAATATGGTAGCAACGCTGTAGAAACATTTCTGCCTAAAATTTGAAACTTTGTGGAGATAATTAAACAAGTATATCAGGTCCTACAATGCATGCGCTATTGTCAAACCGAACACTAAATAAGGCATGTCTTTGTTAAGAACCAGAAATATCAATATAGCATAGAAAATCCTCCGAGAAAAGTACTCAATGCCTTGAAAGAGATAATTTCGAATAATAAAGCGTCTTAGGGGAAACCTCCTTTTACCCACTTAAATGTTCAGTACAAAATGATTCAAAATGGCTCCTTGTGGTATATAGGAGACTAGAAATGATCATCAGTACAACTAATGACCTAAAGCAGGATAAATAAATAACGTACTAATATAATGCCCCAGTGGGGAGTGAATGAGACAATATTGGGAGAAGCAACATGCCCTCAGCAGAGACAAGTGTTTTCTGCAACACTTGAGTAACTACTGGATATACGTATAAAGGCTTCGTCTTCCCAAGAGTGGAATCTTAAATTTGGTGGTTCCTCCATTTAATGAAATATAGGAAATGGATCTATTCCTCATTTGGCGAATTCTTGTGTCAATGATGGCTTGGAGGCTCCAACATGATTTTTCCTTCCTCGTCGAGTTATGGAAATATAGTTTGAACCGGGATCTTGTCACCTACAACCTTCTTTAAGCATGAACATGGGCGGGTGTACTCATGAATCTTGAACTAGCTTCCAATTTGTATATATAGTACCAATCTTTTACGAAAAGCACCTTATAAAGGGCCATAATACTTTGGTGATTATTTATTATCCTTCTTGGCTTTCTTGAGGGGACATCTGTTTTGTATTGGTGATTATTTATTATCCTTCTTGGCTTTCTTGAGGGACATCTGTTTGTATGGTTGTAGTCTTAAAAATACCCAATCCCCTACTTCAAAACTTCTTTCACTATGATGTTGATCTGCTTATTGTTTCATGCAATTATGTGTCATGGTCAGGTTGTCCTTTAAGATTTGGAGAACTTGTTGTTGATTCTCAATGTGATCTTCCACTGCTTGAACCTTATATTTTTCTTTTAGAGAAGAAGTGATGGAAGGAGGATGGTATCCATAAAGTGCCATAAATGGTGTCATTTTTGTTGCAGTATGAAAGGAAGTGTTATACCACCATTTTTCCAAGGGTAACCATTTGAACCATTGTGAGTTCATCAACCCTTGGAATGTGGAAGGTGCATTTGTAAGGCCAAAAGGCATGACCAAAAATTCATAATGGCCTTCATGAGTTTGTAATGTTGTTTTTGGGATATCTTCTTCCTTCATTTTGATCTGATGATACCCTGAACGGACATCGAATTTTGTGAAATAGATTGATCCATGTAGTTCATCTAACAATTCATCAATGAGGGGAATGGGAAAATTATCTTTAATAGTGATCTTGTTGAGCTCTCTATAATCTGGACACATAAGCCATGAACTATCTTTCCTGAATACCATTACAACTGGTGCAGAGTAAGAACTTTGGCTAGGTCTAATAATGCCAGCCTCTAACATTTCTTTAACCATGCACTCAATTTCACTCTTCTGGGCGTAATGGTATCTGTATGGCCTGATGTTAGGAGGAACACTCCCAGGAATTAGGTGAATTTC